>JAULBS010130103.1:0-28439 GCA_032355785.1 Symmetromphalus regularis
AATACCAAATTTGAAAGCTCTGCGATAATTATTACAACTTTTATGAAGTTTTGAAAATGATAATCAAAAGTGTCGCGTAAATTCACATAAAAAAAATTCCAAAAATCTGACAAAAACACAAAACTTCAAAACTGCCAAAAGTTGAAAAATTATCGGATTAAGCTAAAATTTTAAGGATATGATTTTTTTAATGGATATTTTGACATGTATTTTTTTTTAAGACATAGTCGTGGAAGCCATTTGTTGATCTGACATGGAATGACCCAGTATAGTAATTTGATATAATAATATTTCTTATTTAATACATTTTGCATTAGAATAACTAAACAAAATTTAAAATAATTCTTATGTGTGAAGATTTGATAAAGTAATGAATAAATTACAATGAGTTTTTATTATATATTTTTACACTAATGTGAAAATCATATTCATTAATATAATAATAATTAGACCAGTATGAAAAATTACATTGTTCAGTGATACAACTTGGATTATTCACTATGAAAAGTAATTTTGATATTTATGTGTCATCCTACTTGGGACTATTTTCAAACAAACCTTTTTTAATAAGAACCTTTAATTATGACATTACAGCTTATATTCAGCCCCAGTATGTGCCTTATATAGCAATATGTTTGATATTTATATAAATTTATACAGTCAACACTGTCTATAAAGGGTATCTTTATATACATATGTTATCTTTTTATACATTTTGAAATACTGGCATTTCTATGCAGAAGGTACTTGTCACACTTGAAGTTGTGTGTCCTTCATAGACAGTTGGTTGTTATATCAGATTTTTTATAAATGTGTAGTTTTAAGGTGTTCTTATAACAAGCTTGACTAGTTGCTAATGCTAAAGCTTAATTTAATTACTTTAATCATATCCGACCAATATAATTGAATGTTATTTGACACCGGTTGTTTTCCAAATTGAAACTTTAAATTTTATTCTCATGTTGTAGACCATACTGAGTAGCATCATAATTGTTTCTTAAATGTTTTTGACACTTGATAGCTATTTAATGAGGTATCCTTAACCATACATTTCTTTCCTTCTGATATTTATTTATTTAACGACCCCCCCAACACGAAAGTAAACATCGGCTACTGGGGGTCAATCCTTTTGATATGTCATAAAACTTTTGTATCTGTTATAGTCATTCAAAAAAGTCAGACAGTTGATGTCAACAAAAAATTCTTATAAATATATTACATGTACGGTACTTCGCAATTTTCTGAAAATAAAGTGGCCCTTAACTTTTTTTAATGAGAATATTACTTTTTGTGTGTTATTTAAAATTTTCATGCATTCCACTTATCTATAATATTCAATTATGGACTTATAAAATATATTGTTTGTTTATGGGCACTGGGCCTACCTGGGAAAAAGAATCTATTAACTAATAATCTTTCATATTCAATATTTTAGTAAAAGAAGTAATTAATTCAGTATCTAAAATAGGTAAATAATGAAAATGTCCTACTAACACTAGCATATGTTTTGAGGATGTTTCCTGCAATCCACATTTCATAGGCAGTTTCAGGAATATTGAAAAGGGACATGTCCAAAGTTAGATAAGACCAAATTATAATGGGGAAAAAGAAAAATTAGCAGCTCAAGGGCACATATCCTGGATCCTCCGTTACAGTTTATTGTTAGGTCTCACTGGATAAAGCATGATGTGAATAAACATTCCTATTTATTTGTTACACTGTCTTTACAATCTTTGTTTTATTATATTTTGTTGTTTTTCTTTTGTGTGCTTCATTAACAGTCTACACACTGGTGCTCTCGGGTGCTCAATAGCCAGTTTATTTACAATTTCCCTTTTCTAATCATTATTAATTACAATCTAACACAGAGTTAAACTGAACATATTCAAATTGTTTATGAGAGATGGTGCATTTTTCAAATAAAGTAAAAACATTGGTGTATCTCTTATATCCAAAATTTTATTTTATTTTTTTGTAGAATTATTATAGATACATGTACAATGTCAGGTGTTACATGCATCAGTTTATTGGTGGCTATATTATGTTCTGCCTTGATTGTGGAAATGAGATTATAAAAAACACTTTGTAGCAATTCAGTAACTGTGTGTTTTAAAACACATTCACAATAAACATTGTTTAATATGTTCACTGCCGATCACAAGTATACAGTTTTCATATTTTAGCTAATACGAGAATACTCATAGCAAATATAAGCTTGAGTTATAATTATGTCACATTACTAGCCAGGGTGAATAAATGTATAAATTAACAGTAGCAATGGTAGAGTGTTAAATAAATGTAACAATCGACAGTAGCAATGGTAGAGTGTTGAATAAATGTATAAAATGACAATAGCAATGGTAGTGTTGAATAAATGTAACAATTGACAGTTGCAGTGATAGAGTGTTGAATATATATATAAATCGACAGTAGCAATGGTAGAGTGTTGAATAAATGTAACAATCGACAGTAGCAATGGTAGAGTGTTGAATAAATGTATAAATCGACACTTACAATGGTAGTGTTGAATAAATATATCAATTGACAGTAGCAATGATAGAGTGTTGAACAAATGTATAAATCGACTGTATCAGTGGTAGTGTTGAATAAATGTAAAAATCGACAGTAGCAATGGTAGTGTTGAATAAATTTATAAATCGACAGTAGCAATGGTAGTGTTCTCTTGTCAGTTCATACATTTATTCACCCAGGCTAGTAATGTGACATAATTATAACTCTAGCTTATATTTGCTATGAGTATACTCGTACTAGCTAAAATATGAAACCCACAAATATGAGTATACTTGTAATCGGCACTGAACGTGTTAACTGATTTGTAGATTTCCTTCTTTAGATTTGGTAAAGAATTTTAATTCCTAAAAATATTATACAACCTTAAGTAATTTTGTAAAACCAAGTAATTTTATTACAAACAGTTATACTTTTTATAATTTAAAAACTGTTATAATGCAATGTTTGATGTGTTCTTTATTTTGTTACATCGTATTACATTTTTAAGAAGTATGGTACCCTAGCTTATGGACCTATAGCTTTCCATATATTTATTCTAAGGTCATATAAACAAATATAGTTGTTGATCATCCTTTGTTCCCCCTCATCTATTACAAGTGGGAGATTAATTTTTTAATTAAAAGATTAGTAGTTTTTAAAGTGTAATAAACAGTTTTACATGAAAGAGGTGATGTGCACGTGTAGTTACTGTAGTATGCTTCAACCATACAATCCCAGCTAACAAGGATACATTAAACCTACTTTTAAGTAGCAAGTTTTAAAGTAATGAACTAAGCTCCTGAACAACCCTGATCCTCAGGAGAATACTCGCCCTTGTACAAATTTATTTTGGGAGACCTATTTGTAAATTTTGTTTGATACTTCTGTTTAACTTCTAGAGAAAATCAACAGACATACATATCAAATTTACTCAGTGCAACTTGTGTACATGGCAGAATTTGGGTTAAGATAAAAAAGCATGAACTTAAAAAAATTAAATACTTTTAAATCTTTTGACAGGAAACTTTTCTTTAATGTCTGGAACAAACTGACTGTTTGACATTTTGACTGGCAGATCAAAACAATTATTTCCCTGCATGCTGTCATGTGCCAGAAAAAGAAAATAGGTCATCAAGAGCAGGCACTTTAGCTGATCTCCCACCCAGCATCATACTTTGAAGTAAAACCATCTTTAGCATCCACTCCACCACCAGCTGGATATCATGTATTAATGTGTCCTTTCAACTTGTAAGACTTTTTATACATATGCATAGCCCGGGGTTCTAGGTGGGGCTGGACCCCACTCCTCACCCACCCATTTTTATATTTTCCCTTTATAATTTAGTAATAACTAATTTTGTTTCCTACCCCACCTCCAATATTAAAAATATATTTTGCCCCCTATCCAAAATATCCCCTGCTATGGAAACAAAACTGGCAATCTGAAGCACTGCTTTGTTAACGAGAAGAATGCCTGTGAAATGGATGTGATCAACAATTATTGTTATTACATGGTCTAATAAATATTTGTACTAATGATGCTGGCCATTTATTGTTTAATGACTCACCTGTAAGTGTGCATAGTATAAATAGTTAGGGTTAGCAGGGTTACAAATGGGTGACCCAACTGACAATCCAGTACAATCTTATATTGTGACGGGAGTCGGAGGGGTCAGACATTAAAGTAGTGATTGTATCTCAGGGATGACATTGGAAACCGCCCCTCTGGCGACTTCAAGAATTTGATCAGAGATACGTTTTGCTCCGCTCCTGAGTCTGACAACGACCAAGCGCCATTTACCTCTGCAACGCCTTCCAAGAAGAAGAAAAATTCTAACAAGACTGGGCTACCCAGTCTTTCTATTCTTTTGCTTTACCAAACTATATTGGGGAGGCTCCGATGGGTTTTGCTGGCGATTGGGGGGTTGGTGGTCGTCCTCCGGGGGGATGTGGCAGTAGGTGTGTAGGTGCAGGGAAATTGTTAGGTGGACTTGTCCCCTTCCCTTCCGGATCAATGGGAAACTCTGAGGATACTCCTCAGGCGCCAAGTCCCCCCTTCCCTTGAGGTCCCTTGCCTCCTGGTCTTTTTGCCGGAGTTTTTCTAGGGGCTTCTAAATTATAATTGTCTCCGGTATATATATCAATTTCGAAACAGACAAAATAAAATAAAATCACTCGTCATTTAAAACACAAAATTAATTGTAAAGGACCCCTTTTATCCAATAAAGCAGTTTATTAACTACACAAATTTTTTTCTCTCTCTCTACTTGTTTTTCTCCTCAGACCCAGTGCCCTTGTCTAAAGACATTGGGCCCGTGGTGAGCGTGCCCGAACCAAACTGGACGTGGGCACATCTCAAAAATACTTGAAGTGAAGGGTTACAAAACAAAACAAACATTATATAGACATACATTGGTACCTGTATGTAATATTGCTACATTGTTATTGGTTTTGTAATAATTATTACAACTGATTTTACTTTCTCTTGTGATAATGTAATGTTTTAGATTAAGCAGACATTATAAAATCATAGCTATTTATTTACAGACTTTTTTTGGTGCAAGCAACCTATTGTCATGGGTTATGCTTTTCACCTTTGTTTTCACACCACAAACAGGTGCAATGAGGAGAATTATAAATTGGGTGGAATCAGAACTGTTGAGTTTGTATATTTGTGAAAGTGGTGAAAACAAATTGTGTTGTGTTGAATGCATTTAGTGGATTGTATTGTTATGTAAGAACATTGTATGTTTTTTTTGTTGTTATTTTTACTATCCCCACCTTTCTTTTTTAACGCTATCTTTTATGTAAATTTTTGTTTGATGACACTTGTGCTTTATGGTTAAAAATACTTTTTACCTTGTGAACGAATAATTTTCTAAATCAGAAATGGCTTCTTATTCTAGATAAAAATGTGTATATACTGGTCTTTTATTAATAGGCTTTACATAACTGTGATGAATTCAACTGTTTTTAATATCTTTATTCGTACTGTTAAAACATTTGTTAAATTTATTTTACTTTAAAAAAGTGATTATCTGACTTTTCAGTAATACTATGACAATATATTTCATAGTAACATTCTTTTTTATAAATGTACTGTTATTGTGATGATATTTATCATGTTTAAATTGTTGATAAGTTCATAAACTATGTATATAGTGTCTTGGTCATCCTGTTTGAAAAGAGTGGCTTTAAAATTGTTTTTAAGTTAACTGTCCCCAAAACACTCTAATGAGAATATACTGAAAACAGATCTGAAAATAAGTAGCCAGTCGTAAATGTTGTCTAGTACAAATTTGCCATTTTGAAAGATTTGAGTTACAAAGTTAATTTTATTTGAAACTTATGCTTAAAATTTTTGGTGAAAATCAGCATTACTGTCAAAAATTGGTGTGATCCAGATTGTGTATATTCATTGCAGGCCACAGCTTGTCTTTCAATTCATAAATTCAATAATTGAAAACATTTTTCTAATTATATTAATGTGATTAAATTTTTATATTATTTCCCAACCAAAGTTGGAATAATCAGGGTACCACCACTGTTATTGCCTTTCACTCAAATATCAATAGTAGTTGTTTTGTAAATAAAAATGGTTTGACAGTTTTATGTAAAATACACAAGTACCCTAGTTAATATTACTGCAGTTTCTAATTGTTATGCCTTAAGGATGTTGCTTATGTCTGTGTAATATTAAAATCTCAGACCACTGAGGGAATTCAAACTGTGATTTTTAATTCTTCTGAGTCAATAGAGAAATTCCCCTTAGTGTATATTGAGATTTGTTTCATTTGGAGTTGACATAAGAACATGATTAAAATGTAGTCAGAACCCATAACAGCTCAAATGCTCTGGAACATAGATTACTTGAAGGGGGAGTATGTTGTTGTTAGAATAAATTTCTCTTACTGGCAGGAACTAGTTGAAATTTCTTTATTAGCTTAGTTGGTAGATATACTGTAAACAACAGCTTATGTTGCACAAATTGTGAAGAAATCAGCAGTTTCATTTGGCCAGTGTCAGTGGTGTTATTGTTTAGTAGGGTTGATGTCCCATGAAAAATTGGTGTCTTGTTTTTATTGTGTACATTCAGGTTTAGCCTCTGATACCAAGTGGTGTATTGATATTTTGTTTTTGTGAAATCACCAATAGGTTTAATTCTTGCTTTGTGAACATTGGTAGTTAGTAGTTTGGTGTTTGAATTATTCAGTGTTATAAACAATGTGTATAAGATTCTTTTAGCTAAAAACTACTAAGAAATGTTCAGCAGAATTGTCATTCAAAATAACTAAAGTCCATACAGTTATTTCAGAGCATCTGCTACTGCAAAGTTCTCTGTTAAAACCAAAACATACGTTATGTTAGTGGGATATACCAAATTTTCTCAAATCAGGTCATTTGGAGTAGGGCCCAAATTACATCACCATTTGCCATAATATACATGTAGTGTTGCTTTATCTACAACCTACTAACATGTAAGGGTGGCGTTGAGCTTTGCTTTGTTTAAGTCTATATGTGTAAATTTTGTACCATTCTGTCATTTGCTGTGGAATATACACTATTTCTTCTTTTTTTGTATTTACCATCCAATTTGTGAATATTTTGATAAGAAAATGAAAAAAAATTACTTTTTTTTAAATAAACATAAATATTAATAGCATGCAGTATATTTGTATAAAAGTTAAAACCTATACTTTTTTGTATTTACTTTTCAGATTGTGTTAATATAATGGCAAAGAAAGAATTAATCTATGCAAGTGTACTTGTCTCCAAGAATACACTTTATTTTATTTGGTAGATACAAAATTTATGTAATGCATTAATTACCATGGAACTTTGGATTATTTCATTTGAAACTTTGCTGTTATCTCCATTTAGGCTAACTTTTTTTATATAAGTTTTTTTTAGATATATATAATTAAATGACAAAGTACGTCACATTGTGGAGGAACTGACTTTATACCATGTTCATGATTTTTGGTTTTTATTAAGAAAAGAACCTAAAAATATAAACCAGTTGTTTCTAATTTCTCCATTTCCATTTTATTTTCATAGGATTGCAAATTTGCATGGTTTACATGATTGCATTTTGATATGAAATTATATTGAAATTTTTATTTACAAATCTATGGCTGTGGCAGCTAATTTTCACATTCCAAGCAATATTTATTGTGGTTACAAATAGATACAGAAATTATTGTAAATTATAATAAATGATGCAGTGTAACTTGGGTTATATTACAATGTATATTGTAATACTTTGCACATGCATATATAAAATAATGTACAACCATAATAGCTATTGTAATTCAACTACATGTATCTGCTTGCTATTTTAAATATTGTACATCTTGAAGAAAATTATACTATGATGTATAGGGCAATTGAAGAATACTTAAATGATGTGTAAAGTTAATAAGATTGTTAGAATAAATCAAAATTATCAAAAATAACTGATTAAAATCTGTGATTACTGTTGAATATAATATTTTTTTAATATTATATATAATACAGCTAAATACAATGTACATTATTCAGTGAATTAAATACAGATGTTTTTTTAATAAATATAATCTTACATAATGGGTATAATTTCTAATGTTGCATCAGTTAATAATATTTATTCTAAGGGTAAAAATATTCTAAATGTACAGTGGAAGTTAAGTCAAATCAAAATGGGACTGATAAAATGTGTCAAATCATCTTGTTACGGGTCATCAAATGTTTTCATCATTTTCACCAGCATTCAAAATGTATTTTGGGAGGGAGTGGGTTAAAGGGATATATACTTTTCAAAATAATAAAAAATGACAATACTATTTCGCAATCATCATTAGTTTCCTTTTCAATTTGTACACTTTTAGGGAGGAGGTGTTCAAAAAAAGAAAGAAAAAAAAAGTACATTTTGAACGCTCGTGAAATGGTGGTAAAAAAAATGGATAACCCCCTTATATATAAAACTAATCTGGTTTAAAACAGTGTGCACTGTATCTTGTGTGTGTTTAAAAAGTCCATGCATCTTATGCAAATGTTTTTCTTTACAACATAATCTCTAACATTACGTATTGATCAGTGTACATTCCCATCTGCCATCGTTTGTTAGCATTTATATCACAAATAATGTTATTTTATTATAGAACAAGTATTTCTGAATTCACTGTTCACATTATATTTGAATTAATGCATTAAATTTGTACTTACGCTTGTATTTGTTTTGTTATTCATTTTTCCCACAGTAATGGTTTGATTTTGCTTTAAACAAATATTAGTAGTTGGATTTAGCTGTGTAGTGTTTGACAGTCATTGACCGAAAATTACTCCATTTGATAACTTGGTTTTGTCCCCAGGACCAGCATGTCAATAATTGTATTCATTCTGTTGAAAAGCTCTGGTTAAAAAGACAACTTTATACCAAAGTGAAAGCAAGTTTTATTTTGGAATAAAAGCAATACAGACAAACCTATCTACAAGGCTTGCTATAAATGGCTGTTTTAAACATGCACTTCTTATATAGTTTGAAATATGTGCATATGCACTATGAAGGGATACACCTAATGTGGCATTTATATAGATTGCTCTTAAACCACTTTCAAATATATTTGCTACACCTTTCTTCTTTTTCATTTCACAGCCTTTATTTTATTCCTCTTCGGGAAAAGCCTGTAAGTTTATTTTGTGCAATGTTTCACATATAACTTAATATAATCAAAATATTCTTTATTGACAAAAAGAATGCCAACCTCACCAAATACCCAAATGGTATGTGAACCTAAGCTTAAACAAGTATACCCATTTTTCTTTTAACAAGTTTTGGTAAATCATTAAGAGTACCATCATGTAGTTTAACCAAATGAAGAAACATTACAAGAATGGTTTAGTTTTATTAAAATAGGTAAACATTTTTCCCATCATAGCAAGATGGAGATATATTGGCTATGTTTTTAGAAGGAAAAAATATGTATATTGAAGAAAGAGATGGAGGCTATGTTTTATTGAAGGAAAAGAGATGTATATTGAAAAGATAGGGAGATGGAGAACCTAGAACATTGTAGATGAGCAAAGACAATGAAGTCCAACAGCGAAGTGTGAACTAATTATTTTAAAAAATTCTACAGAAGCCAGTCAACTAACCAGACAAACAGAATTAGATAATGTTTTTTCATAAATTTTCTTTGAGGTTATCCCCAAAATGAAATTTGATGAGTTTAATTATTGAACAATTACTTTTAGATTTTGACACGTAATCAAGTATGAGCCAGCCTCAGAAATGTTTTGAACCAGTGTCTTCAGCTTGAGAATCCGATGTCCTACCACTGGACCAGAGCCCCGCTAGAATCTGATGAGTCCCTCAGTCAGATGTATTTGTTTTATAAAATGTGCGAGACCCAAGGATAAATTACAAATCAAGGACTCATCTAGTAGCTGCTTTATATGAAGTACTGCCGTATAAAGATTTCTCATTCCTTAACAAAAAGTATCAGACACTTATCTACCTGCTTTGTGTGGATTCTTCCTTACACATTTGAGAATATGTGTGAATAAGTTTAGTCCATAGATCAAACCAACAACATTCATCACTAGGAATAAATCAACATAGAACCAACAATATTCATCACTAGGAATAAATCAATGACTAATAGAAATTCATCTTATAAAAGAGGATATATGAACATTTAGTCAAAAGTAAAATAGTTTATTTTGAAAAAGCTTGTATTATGTACAGTACATATTTACATAGATCTGTGATTATACACAACTATAAAATATTTAAATGATATACAATATTCAAGCAATTCCTCACAAGTAAAAAAAAAATTACCTTAAACAGGCGTGTTTCTGTTTATGCAAAATATTTCTTTTATAGTTAAAATTACCACAAATTACATACCAATGCTCTGTATGCAAATTATCTATATATAAACATATATATATATGTTTTGCAGATTAAATGCTATATTAAGTAAATGCACCTCAGAGTATTTGCTATTTATAAAAAATCCAGGAACATGCCTCCAGACCTAAATTTATTGGGCCTTTGGTCACTTGAATAGCACTCAAAATTGTCTTGGCATAACCCTGTTGATGATGTTAAAATTTCATCAATACTGAGTGGTAGTTTGTTGTTTCAAAGCATCATACCACAGATTGAGGCAAATTTGAATACAACTTTGTAGACTCCAAACCTGGCCCACTGCAGTGGACCACAGAGGTAAATGGAGAATCTATGACATCCCTTAGCTAATAGCAGAATTTTTAGTGAGAACAAAACTGCAGATCTCAGCATGGCTTTGGAACTACAGAATATGATTTGGTATTCCATCATTCTGTTGACAAAGTACTTGATCTGTTATCTCAAAGCAAACACTGGTGTTTTGATTCACATATATCTTAATGCAGATACAAGAGCTAAAGTCTGCGACACAGCACTTATTGTCTTGGGAGGCCTCAAGATCTTATAATTGAGGACATACTAGGGGCACAGCAATAAATGCAAAAATGCTTTATCGGCTTTAATGCTGCCACAATGAGATTCAATCCCTGTATCCGGATACAGATATCCACTTCTTTTTTGAATACAGATATCCACTTTTCTTTTGAATTTTAGCGCTCCCATACAGCTTCAATAGTGTGTGACTTTCTTCAGTCCCAATACTTGATGACGCCGTCCCAGCCACAGGTGGCCACCTTGGAGGTTTCGTGAGGATGCCAGAGGACACCAATACAAACATCATCATGTGCCTTCCACTTACTGTACAGCTTAGTGCTTTTCCAGTCCCAGATAAACAGCTTGCCGTCTGCATCACCTGATATCATGTAGCTGAAACAAATGACATGTTTTAAATTATTTTACTCTGTTCCAAATATCACTCCTATATCAAATCAGGAAACAAAATAGGCTATCTCTAAACAATATTCAGTTTGATGTTTTGAGTCTCAAATAGGTTTATAACACTTGAAAAATTGTCTTTGGAACAGTCTAATCTGGGTAACTGTCTAAACATTTCGGAGGGAATTTTTTTTAATTAACTATCCATAAGTATGCATGCACCCAAACTCCCATACCACACACCCTCTTTTGTCTATTCCTAAATTCAATACTGTACTAAGTAATACCACAAAATACTGGTACATCCTTAACAATCAAGAAGGATACCCCTTTATATTCCTGATATGATATAACCTAAGCATTTTAGCAAATCTCATTCAGAAGAAGATATTGCTGAAAAGTTTGACTTAGTATTTGTGTCGTATCAGCAGTATGTAGCATGCATGACAAATATTTACCTCATGTCTGGTGAAAAGTCAACACAGCAAGCATAACCAGCCACCTGAAAAGAAAAATTGTAAATTATTTTCATGATGGATCAACTTATTAAATAGGTTATTTACACTTTGATGACAAGATTGCAAACAGATAAAAGTAATGTAATTTTTGTTTCTTTTGTATGATTATCTTTTAATATATACTAATGAGAGGACTTAAACATCAAGAGGAGATATATAATATAAGCAATTTTATGTAAACTGAGATCAGTAAGACTACTATGAGAACCTTTGACAGATGTTAAATATTAATTTATGATTGTGTTAGCTACTTTAGTCAAATACTAACCTTTATTTATTTTTAAACATATTATTTTCAATCTAAAAATGAATATTCCAAATAAATTAGAGCCAAAACATTAATTTATTATTTAAATAAGACAAAACAAATTTTAATTTGCAACTGTAATTATAATCATTTTATGATCAGGGCCATAGCTAACTGTTTTGTTCAGATAGGTGTGGTAGCAGCAGTAGGCTCAAAAAGATTTCCTGGATGGGGGGAGTAAGGCTCAAAAGTCTTACTTAAATATTATTTCATATTCAAAAACAATATCTGATAAATAACTGGGCTAGCCAGCCACAAGCAAACAAAAGTTCTATTTTTCATATTATTTTTTTTGTTGTGAAAAGTGACTTGATTAAAGGTGATAAATCTTACAAACAAATATTTATAACTGATTCATGTCACTGTGTCTTACCATATGCCCTGTGAATGTTTTCTTCCTCATGAACTTAAAGCGGTTGAGAACATTAAAAACACAAATCTTGTTGTCCATTGACTGACAGGCCAGCCATTTACCTGTAATAAAAAAGTAAAAGCCAAATGTGGTGTGAGACCAAAATGTTAAATGTCTATTTTAATGTTATTTGCATTGTGATACCCTCTTAGACAAATGGTTATTTCTATAAAAGATAGTTTATTAAAGTAGATACATAAATTTAATTTTGAATGTAATACATCAAATAATGCAATTTTATTTTTGAAAATTAGTATTTTCAAAATGGCCACTGAAAATGACGATTAATTTTTTTCTCCTTCTGAAATGCAACATTTCTAAAAGTTGACATACTGAGGTTCCTAAAATTGTTTTCTGGTCATGTTTAATGTTCTGAAATGACTGAGTTCTTATTTTGAACATTAGAAATCCAACTACAATGTTATTTTAAGTATTTGTAGAAACCGTAAAATGTTAGTAAGTAACTTAGGTATTTAAAAAAAAAAAGCAAACTGATTAGTTTTTTTAGTTATATTTTTTGATAATAAAATACTTTAGTTATACCAAAAAATATCATTGTTAAATTTGTAACTAATTATAAACCTATATTCAGTAGAATTTTAATCATGCTGAATTGTTCAGATGCATATATTTGGTTAATAAAAATCACTTGTGATTTTTATTTACATATATGAGGCTATTTTTTCATACAGCCAGTCCTTAACTGTTAACCATTATACAAGATAGCTGTACTTACCATTTGGTGAGAGTGTTGTGGATGGCATGGAATGCATAGATGGGTCAGCGATGTATTTAAAGTCTACAGGAATATCCCTGAAAAGAAAATAGGTATCAATAAACCAAAAAGTCTATGACATCACCCCAATCTAGAATTACTTTCTTTATATAAAAATTATTATTTAATGTCAAAGAGTGTAAGTGTAAGTGAAATTTAACCTACATAATAGTACAATACATCAGAATAAAGCCTGTTTTTCATATCAAACCTACTAATGTGGACAAGGGCAAAACTTGCTTCCTGGGAATGGGGGGATGGAACATCCCCAGTGTCTAAAAAGTGGTGGGATTAAGCAACCTCCAGTACAAAAAGTGGGGAGACAAGTCCCCCCCCCACCCCCATCCCACATACCCTCGGGATTTACGCCCATGTATGTGGAAAACTGTGTTATGCTTTTTGTTTGTTTGGTTGTTTTTTTAACGACCCCCCAGCACAAAAATTAAACATCGGCTATTGGGGGTCATACATTGATAAAACATAAAACAATTATTAAAAATAAATCAGTGTAGAAGAGCTGATATATTTTAGTATATACAATAGAAATAGAATAGAAATAAATATGTATTAAGCAGTTACCTGTCTAAAAGGGTCAAAATAATTTCCCAAAGTCAGTTAATTTAGTGCAACATTATCTCCATTAAACAGTCATCTGTCTTAAGAAGCCACTTTTTGTTCCTATATTAGATGGTTGCTTAAGGCAGGTTTGATTGGATATGAATGTGCACACATTTTGCTGTAAGGATATACAGAAGCAATTAAAAAAGTAATGCATTACAAAACCCATGCAGAACAATATGTATGGATAGGCATATATGGAAAATGGGCCAAAAAGTAAACTACAATGTCAAACAAAAAAATATTGTTTAAAAGTTTAAAATCATTTGGGACAGATAAAAGAGCAATAATACAGATATACCCAACAGCCAAATGGCTGAGAAATATAAAGAAAACAAAAATGAAGTGTTTCTGAAAACCCAAACCTATCTAGAAAGACGTCCACCCTACCCATTTTATGTAATATTTTAATTTAAAACATAGCATATGTCATCATATCAAATTTCTCTAAGTTAAAAAAAAGATTTCTCAACTTAACTTTTTTAAACCATTCTCCAAAACATATATTTCGTTTTCAGCTATTATTCAAACAACTAACCATTCCCAGACTCTAAGACTCTTATCATCAGAGGTACTGACAAATCTTCTGTTCTGATCAACAAATGTAATAGAGTTAACAGCTCCAAGGTGACGATCATATTCCTGAACTATTTCACCTGTTCGAATATCCCACTGAAACAAGAAAATATTCACAAATAATTCAATATATATATGTTATACAACAAAAACCTAACTCAATACTCATTACATATTTGAATATTATATTAAAAGATTCTGAAACTTGCTCATAAATGTACCCTTTAATTTTCAGATTCTTTCACAAATAACTTGGAATTTGGCATCATTTGCAGTAACACTTGCATTTAACATATAAGAAGGCATCTCAATTAAAGAAATGTTTTTTTCTGACTAGATTTAGAAGTAAAGGATCATAGCTCACTTATTTCCCTGGGAGGTAGAAGAATCAGACAAATTTCTTGGAGAGCACTAAGGCTAAATATGGCATATGAAGGTTATGAATAATTTGAGTAATAAATCCAATGCACTCACACACACAATCTTCTTGTCAGATGTGCCAGCCACAAACAGATGTTGTTTGTCCTCATCAGGGTGATACTTGATGCAGTACGGCACCTTGCGACTGGTGAACCGTGACTTACACTCACCTACAGAATGAAGAAATACATGGCTAAATACAACATTAAAAACAATTAATTCACATTATTATCCAAGAGTTCAAGATAAACAAGGAGATATAATTTATAGCAGTATTTCCCATATTTGGGAGTTTCGCAAAGCCAAAGGGAAATCTGCCTGAACCGTGTAAATGCAGATGTGGGGGTCCATGGGAGATTTGTAAAATGTTCCAAAGGGTACGCGAGTGAAAAAAAGTTGGGAATCTCTGTTCTATAGGATACAAGTGTGTCATAAAATTATTGCACTTCAGAAAATTTTAACATAATGAATATAAATTTCAATGAATAATCAGGCCTCAAAATCAGCTATGCCACCGTAAAAGCTGCTGTATAATTGGTCACAAATACACAAATATATTATGAAGTATGCTCATTTTATTTTTAGCAATGGCAAATAATTTCCATCATAATTTTCTATACATTTCAAGGGCTGATAATTGTATTAAGAAATGAAAATATGCATGTTGTCAACAATTTTCAATGTCATGAGTTTGGAAAATGTATTACAGCTCTGATTACTTCTACTTCTACATTTCGGTATGACCCTCAAACTCCATTAATAATCTCCATTTGTGACACCATGACAGCATTCTTATGTACCTGTTTCAGTATCCCACAGCTTGCAGTAGCGGTCATATCCACAACTGAGAAATTCATTCCCACTGTTGTTGAACGTGATGTCTCGCACAGCCTGCTTGTGACCGATGTACGTCCGAATACACCGTCTCTCTTTATACACCTCCCAAATCTGAAAAAGTCAAGTTAAAAACATCTTAACAGGAATACAAGGTTTGCTTTTCTTTTAGACACTGACATTACTAGTAAAACAGTCTAGTCTCTACAATAAGGGCACAAAATAAGCAGCATCACATTTTGCAGTATAAAAAAACTCGTTTTCTAATCTATAGTCTGGCTTCTGAAGTAACATTTGCAATGTTATTTTTAAAACTTATTTTGTGCCCTGAACTAAGATAAAATTAAAGAGTATGGTGGACAGTATTTCAAAATCAGAGATAACTAAAGTCGGTTTGTCTGGGTTTTTTAACCTAGACAACCAACTGTTCAACTACATTAGTTATGCAGCCAGGTGATAATGTATTTTAACATTTTAGCCTTATTTTGTCTGAATAAAGTTCAGTAATTTCAGTATGTAACAAGTAATATATAGGAAGATCATGTGAACTGAAATCAGTATAACCTACATGCAAACAGAATGAAGTCATTTTGTGGTCAGTCATATGACAAGCGATATCTTGCTTATAGCAATTTATATACTGTACATTTGTTATATATTTTTTATCATATTATGTCACTATGACCAGTGACTACAGAACAAATACCTTTATTTTACAATCCATACTGCAGGATAACAATAAATGAGCGGTTTGTGGGAACCAGCGTATCGCGGCGACTCCCTTTGAATGACCAGACCATGTGTGTATCTGTTTCTTTGGCAGGAAACATTTCTCTGGTGGGAATTCGGACTTAAGGTTTACACCAACATCCTGCGGAGCGTGAAGAAATGATCGGCCTTGGTAGTCGTATGCATCTTTGACTAAAAAAAAAAGCACATAAGAATACAGAATAACTAAATCACAGTAGAATTTCTGCTCTTTAATGACATTAATTCAAAATTATTTAAGTTTAAATATTAATATTGTAATTATTATAGATCCAAAATTATGATTTTATTCAAATTAGATATTGGTAACATTAAAAATGTTAAAGATGGTCACCAAATATTAAGTATTGTCCCTTTCTGTATCCCTAAATTCTGCTGGTTACAAATTTAATAAGGAAAAGCCAAATTGAAATCCAGCTTGATCACATATAAAATTATACTTGGCCAGTTAAAAAATAAATATAAAATGCTGTCCTCTGTTTCATTTTAAATTAACATTACAATAGCATAGCCTTTCTGAATAGTATCCTTTTCACCATGGCACTTTCGTATTTAATCCTCTGTGTTAAGCAAATGATGGCAGGAAAAGTACAGTTAAAAAGAAACGATACCTTGTGACCTTTAATAAATGTAAAATTAATATTTAACTTTAAATATATACTTCACATTTTGCCAAAACTTACTGTGTAATGTAGTTTTCTCCTCCATGGCTTTCTCTTCTTGCTGTTTTCCTGCCTTGCTGCGCTTTGCGAGAATCACATCCAACTCCTTTTGTTCTTCCTGTGGAGGAAAATCACAAATGTTAATTTCTAAAGGTAGGTTAAATAATGACATAAATAGCTGCACATCTAGAAATACACTCACAAGTATTAAAAGAAAAGAGGGGTTATTTTTTTGTAGATCCACTATTTGTGACAATCTAATATCAATGAATATCTGCTACCTGTGAGTAACTAACCAGGTTTTAATATACCATTAAAAAAAAAAAAAAAAAAGACCTCACAAGAAAAAGTGACAATTGTAATTAAGTACAGACCAAAATATAACTTTAAATATAACTTACGAGTTAATTTTACAAAATTGACAATTTAGTTTTCAGATTATGTCTGTGACTGGTCCATTATTTCCAGGCCTGAAATATGAAGGAATTGAAAACAACTAACTTCACTGGGCTTCATAACTGTCTGTTCATCCTTATACTTTCCCCAGGGCCCTAGGTAACCTTCGATGTCTGATGGATCACAGTTTTTCATCTTCTTCCTCTTTACAGCTTTTTGAGGATTTGTTTCAAATACTGTCAAACCTACAGAGACATTTTAATTCAAATTTAGTATTTATTAACCTCAAATTAATACATATTGACCTCAAATTAATATGTATTGACCACAATTAATGTGTACTGACCACAAATTAATATGTATTGACCTCAAATTAATATGTAGTGACCTCAAATTAATTTCAAATTAATATGTATTGACCTCAAATTAATATGTATTGACCACAAATTAATATACATTGACCTCAAATTAATATGTATTGACCTCAAATTAATATGTATAGATCTCAAATTAATATATATTGACCTCAAATTAATATGTATTGACCTCAAAACTAACATCACAATTGAAATGGATGAGTATCATTGCATATTGTGAAAAACACACTACTAACAAATGAGGCTCTAGATGCTATGTACAAACACCATCAACTGAGACAGGGGGTATTACATTCTGCTCAGTTAAAGATCCATTATTCTGTAATAATACTGTCCAACAGATGGACAGTACATATCATAAGCTTTGGCAAACAGATTAAGGAGAATTAATTTATGAAAAATCAATATTCTTGGCTGTAAAAGAACAGAAAAGAAAGATATTTATTTAAAGACACCCCAACACAAACAAAACAAACAATCATTAGGTACTGGTGTAATTCTGTGATAAATGTATTAAAACAAAATGACAGCATAAATACCTTTGCTTTCTTCTGCAGCTTTGGTGTCTCCAACAACAGTTTCATCAGCAATAATCTTGTCTACACTTGGGTCCACAGCATAACCTGAAATTGCCAGTTAGCACATCTATAATTTATTAAAATATTCAAGAACTAAAACAATTTTGACTACATGTATACAATTTTTGCCTTTTATTAGACTGTAAAGTGCAGATTAAAAAAAAATTGTGTAGGAGAATATAACTAAGAAACAAAAAAATTGAAATGGGTTTTGTCATATTGTCTAAAACAAGAATTATTATTAAATATTTAAATTCTTAACAAATATGACATCTTTACTTATATGTAAAATATCACAAATTTCCCATGCAAATGGAAATTTTAAAATAAATCTTGATTATAAACTAATGAGTTCATGGTTCTCTTAGCAATATGCATATCAATCAATGGGTTGTTAAAGGGTGTGTCTCAGAAGCCAGTTAAGTATTTCATTGGTGGTGTAGCCAAGGGACAATTACACAATGCAAAATCATGCTGTTTTTACCCCTTCTGTTACATTTTAAAATGTATTATAAATGCAAACATATCCTCCCTCAAGTATTACATAACTGCTGAACAGCCTCCATTGTAATTATATAAGTATGATTTATTTATTCTCTTTTAATATGGGATTAGACAAGAAAGAAACCATGTGGGCAAGTCAGAATGCAAATCAAGCTTGCCCTGGGGCAAGCCATTTTTAATCCTTGGATTGTTTGCTACACTAACCATCTACATGTATAGTATGTTACTAATAAGGGTTTCATTGAACGCATAAGCCAACAAGCTCAGAACAGTAAATTACAAATCTCAAAGTATATTGCCAAACTTACCAAAACTGGTAAATGTTCTTCTCTGATTTTCGAACTGAAATGCATTCACGTGGGTTTCCTCCACATACCCAGCCAACATGTTCCGATTGGCCGAGAACTGTTGAGTTTGAAAGGGATTTATTGGACCAGCCTGAAGATAAATCACAAAAGTAGGCATATATTAAAGTTATCTGTTACAATATTATCTTATAGTAATGCTACCTATTTTAATTAATTGGGGGGAAAATGCTGCTCAATGTACATATCTTAGCCAGCCCTTGAAATTCATGCTGTGTCGTGATGGCATTTAACTGCTGTCACAATATCCATTTACTGTGGCACGGTGATGGCAATTTTAAGAAAATGAGCATACTGCATAATATATTTAATATATTTTTGCAATGCCAATAGAAACATGTCACAAACCAATTTTACTGCAGATTTTACAATGACATTGCTGATTTTCATTTCATATTTTGAAAGTTGCTTAGCACTGAACCAATATTTGAAAAAGCAGGGTACAATATTTCATCTGGTCTACTGTTCTGTTCATGTGTTGGTTATTCAAATTTTTATTCAATTGAACCACCAATTATTTACATGGTGGACTATTATGTTCTGAAATCAAAAGTTGCAAACCTTGCCAAAAGTTTATTAAGGTAAATAAAGACTGAAAATGGTCAGGATACAATGTCATCTACTAGCATAACTATCATTATATCATAACCAAACAATCAGTCATGTTAGGTAAAAATCAGGTGAACTGACTTACTGAGTTACCAGTAATTTTGAAATATTATCCCTCAAAAATGTCACTAGCCCTTCTAAAGGTTTGAGCTAGTCATAGATGAAATGTAGTAACAAAACAGAACATTTTTCACACGGCCAAAATATAATTACACTAGCTGGGGGGGAACATAGTGGAATTGGTGAACCATGAAGTGGCAGTATTCCACTTTCCTAGTCAGCTCAGCACAAAAATATTTCTGGGCATATCCCTTTTGTATTATTGTTCACCCCACCCCATCCCCAATAATTCTAAGGCACATTTTATAAATTTTACAATGGTGCCATACTACTTAATGTACAAAGCATGGTAAAACTGTATACTTTTCAAGTCAGCTTTTGGGGTATACTTCTGTCACAAAAGCAGGGGATCTATATTTTTTTTTTAATTCACTAGCCACCAATGATTTTAAAAATTCTCTAGCCCAACTTAAAAATTCACTAGCCCTACCTCTTAAAAATAATACTCAAACTTGACAATCAGATCGAATCACTACATTTTGCAGGATTAAAAAAAATCCATTACAAAAAAAATACACGTGTCTCCACACTGATCAGTGTCACAGTTTTCAAAAACAAAACTCAAAAGAACACAATAGATCTATCAGATAGCGACCTACAAGTTTATTTTTTTTAAATGCCACTTGCAATCCGATTGTCTCAGACTTCGCGGATGACTGACTCAGATGGAGCAAGATTTAAAACTGACAACCTAAAGTAAAATAATGTAATAGGTAACAATGGATACATTAATTACTTATAATAATTGTATTTTTAACGATAAAAGAACAGACATATGTTATCTGTTTTGACTGGAAGCCATTTGGCACTCTTTGAGATATTACGACATTTTGCCAGAAACAGAAATCTTGGACTGCATTAATTTTGTTTTGCAGATTACGCTTGTGAGTTATTTGACATGTTCCAGGGTAATAATAGTCGGACTATCGAAAAAAAACATATCGTGAACTTTCCAATACTGAATGTAGCGTGTTGCGAATAAATTACGAATGCTGCAGAAAAAACTTATCTGTCAATATTAATAGCACACTTTTATTATTGTTTCGTTGAGTTTTTTTTTTTTTAATTCCCCAAGCTGTTGGGCTAGTGAAAAGTATTATTTGGTAGCCTGACCACAAAAACTACTAGCCACGGGCGTCGGGCTACCGTGTTCTAGAAACCCTGCAAAAGTATTATCTCAAAGTTAAATGTTTTGTTTTCAGCAATGTATACAGTACACTGCATAATTTTTTGTAAAATCTGGGAGTCCTGTATTCGCTAAAATCATGTAGGATTGTCTGTTTTTATAGCATAAGTGTTTGATCATCTCCTCAACTATTTTATCTATATAATGTGGTAGATCTCACTGGATCGAGTTGTTTGCTTAAATGGAAATGCAAATTTTCGCAGCAAAATTGTGTACTTTCGGTATATTGTAGAGAACAAAACATTCAACTTTCAGTTGGCTCTGTTGCAAGTGGATGAACAAACTTACCTCTGGAGCAAACATGTCTTCAAATTTAGGGTTGTATTTCACTTCTTTAACAGTTTTATCAAATACTCGTGTCTTTCCAATATCCTGTAACATGATATGAAAACTACAGTACATGTTCAACAAATGTATAATTTAAATACATTAAGAAAACACTAATTTACAATATTCTAATTTAAAATAATTGTTAAACTTTATATACTTTTATTTAAATTTGAAAACAAAATAGCATATAAGTAAAAATATTTTGGTGAGTTGGAGCTTAACAATCAATATATTTTCAATTATTTCATGTTACATATTTGTATTACATTAAACAACTGAGAAATTAATGTTTTGTTATCTGTATTATTTAAAATAGTTTTTTTTAATGTTTTTGGATATTGTAAAATCACTTGTTCATATTTGGCTTATAAAAAGGGTGAAACGACTCACAATAAAGGGTTAAAAGACCAGACAGATCTGGTTCAAATAGGAATAAGGGTAAATCGATTCAAGTGTGAATGGGTTTTGGGGAAAAACTAGTACATCAAGCCAAATGTCATATCATTCCATTATATTACACTAGTCCAAAATGGACGGGTTGCTTATTGATTATCGATTATTAGTTGGCATCCCGTCCAATGTGGGCCATATACCCGCTAAAGAGCAAAGCCCTGAAATTTACTGGCTACAAACGCTTCAGTTTCCGATCAAAACATTACAAGAAATATGTAGATATACAATAACCGTTTGTTGCCGGAAATTTGCACCAATATATAATATGGGTCGGGAGCTGAACTTAATGCAATAACCAATAAATGTGAATAATCAAAGCATTAAGTTCCTGAACAAATATTACACTGTAACACTAGACTAGCCTAGGGCAAAACGACGTGGATTCATTCTAACCATTGAATGTTATTTAATTAAACACACACATATATTTTCCTAAACAGATCTGAAGCTTGTCTATCAAAGAATTAAAGCAAATTACAAGTGATTTTGTTTTTAATTCATAAAGATCTGAAATCCACGAAAGAGTATACGCCACGAATTCTCATGATTCCTTGATAGAAGTAACTTTCTTACGTTAGAAACAACAACGGGCGCAGCATTTAGTGCTATAGATGAAGAAATACTATTGCTTTTATCAACTGGATGTAAATGAGATGTAAAATCTCCTGTTTTTTCTTCTGTCTCGCAGTCTGCATCGCTAGAGTTGCTTTCATAATCTTTTAAATCTAGCAAGGAGGCCATTTTGAAAATACACATGTGTGTCTCGATATTCATTTACGTTTTAAGACCGGCAAAACAGGAGAGGGGGGGAAAGAATGGTCAGAAAAATCAAGACTGTAAGATTTTTCGTACCCAATTTTTGCCGAGGTGGAGGAAGGGGGGGGGGAAGGGGTAATTAATAAATCATTTTTTAAATATAAAATTACTTTTCACCGGGCTTTTAAAGGAGTTTGCGGAATATGGAAAATGTAAAAAATAATAATAATAATAATAGATAACTGGGAACACAATTTTGAGGGTCGTTTTGGAGGGTAGCATTACCTGATAATTTGAGAGAATTTTTTTTCAAAAAAAATAAAATAATAATGATATTTCGACCGATTCAAAACTGGGTTGGGAGAAAAGTATATTCCGGCCCCTTTTGAGTTAGGGCCATAGGCATAGAGGGTCGTGTCCTTCTGACCACACCCCGCCAGTGCATCTGTATTTAAGGTAGGCCTACTGGAATAGGCCTATAATAAGTCTAGTATTTATAATAATTATTCATGATATTTGCTAAAGTAAAAAATAGCTGCTGTTCAATAATTATTTTATTATTGAAAATTCCAATAAATCTACACTTCTAGATGAAATTTTAGATGGTTCTAAAAATCCTAATTCAGAACCTAAAGTGACTACGAGAAATCTTTTAAGAAGCATTACTTGTAATGTGCACAATCTTTATTTGAATAAATGCAAAATGGCAATTTATTAACATCTCTCTCTCTCGCTCTCACGTTTCGTTTGAATACGAGGTGGGGAAGGGAGAGACAACATTGTTGAAGTGCTTTCTGCATGTCAGAACAATAATTTACAATACCAAAATTCAAGTAAACGATGATTGCCGCAGGGAATGGGGGTGGAGATTAGTGCTCCCATTCTGGAACCGCCGTTATTATGACTTCCACAAATAATAAGTTATTCCCAGAATGTTATAAGTTATATGTTTTTATATTATTATTTATTAATTATTTAATTTTTGTTGTTGGTCCAGACACTGTATATTTCAGCCTGAACTGTCAATTTAGACTCTTAACCTAAAATTCGCAGGCCTTTCTTACGCAAAATGTATCAGACGTTTAAGATGAGCTAGCACTTGCGGGCGCTTGGTACTAACTTGACTGGTGTTCAACATAGTCGTTGGTTTTAACATTAGGCGCGAAATCTAGTCTAGCAAGTGCCCACTAACAATTTGTGACTGAACGTACGTTTAACTTTACGCATACAAATATTTAGAGAAATGAAAAATATTTAAAATTTAAATAATGGTTTAACAAAATACATTGTATTTGTCTTTAAGTGTTGTACAGTAATGGAAAATATACTTCAATTTTAATAATAATTTAAAATCTCGGAATACGAGATGTCTCGAGAATCGCCATTTTGACACTTCCTCTTATGAGAATGTGACAAATATTTGATATTTTAGCGTTATTTTCATTGATCGAATTTTAAAGAAGATGATATTTAATATATGCACAATATTGAGGTTAGTATACAATAATTTGTATTATATTCTAATGTTATTGGTGTTTTTGCGTCGATTGTGCATGCCAAGTTATCAGGGGTGTGACCTAAATTGTTTGGGTTTTTTCGTCTTGTCTGTGAATGAAAACTGTTGATTATAATTTCATTGATGATTGATAAAGTAGTTTTTACACAAAAAACGAAAATTTTATACTTAATATCAAATTACTGCGAACATGATGGTGAGTATAGTTTGGGATAATCAAAATAAACTTAAAACATTTGTATACAAAATCTGAAAATGACAAATGTTTTGCATCCTTTAAGTTTAAAATATGGGGTTGGTGCACAGGGATCTGTTACTTTGTAGTGGCCATTTGTTTAGATGGATATTTATGTATGTCAAATAATGTCCCCACACCCACCACACTCTTTATTTCTAATGTTTCTGTTGAGAACAACCATAATATCATTAAAGTTGGTGTAATTTTTAATAGGTTTAATCTGTATATTTCTCCCCATTATTTTTCACAGTATCCTGGAGTAATCAGTTTTAGTTCTGTTAAGGGAGGAAAAAGTCTGCACACACGCATTTGTAATCATACATTTAAATTTGTTGTAATCACCATCATGTTCGCTAATTTAACATAATGTTGACCAGTGTTATCACATGAATATGTTATAGGATTTTTTGCATTTTGGATCAGACTTGATTGAATATGCATGGGTTGGTCTCCAGAATATGCAGAAAGAGTGGGCAATGAGGCGTGATCCATTCAAAGCCTCATAAAATGCAAAAATGAATCAAATCACTTCATACAAGCTTTGGTCTTGCAGATTTACACTCATTAAACAGAAAAAAGTCATTTGCACATTTGTTATGGCTGAGTCTTAAAAAAAAGTACATGATTTTCATGAAACATGTGCTTTCGGTGTTGCTATTTTGTGACAAAGAAAATTTGTCCCCAGATAGAATGTCTACACGTTTAGAGGGTGTGCATTCAAAGTCATAATAAAATCAACCTATGCAAAATGCGACGTTCACACTATGAACTGCAAAATTGGAGCAAGAAATGAATATATGCAAATGAAAAACCCCACCACTGACTAAAGCAGGGTCCCATAGCAGGCCTGTTCAATTGTACTCGCAGGCTCACCCAAAATGGTAAAAAAAAAACACTTCCTGGTGAATCATCATCAAAATTCACTTGCCTGTAGGGTGACTCGCAATTTCTGAATTCTGTGATGTTGACTTCTGAATTCATAAAACATTCTGTAAACTGCGCAGTGTCATCTGATCTCTAATGTAAAGTTGTCGCCATTTTAATTTTGCTAACTTTCCGAAAACGAGGCCAAGTTTAGAAAACCCCTCTTTATGTCTATTTATAGCATATTCTCTGCCGCTGGATCTTCCCGTTGTTTTGCTTTGCACATGTCAACAGCTATGTCGACTGCTAAATAAAATTGTGGAAATATCTTGAAAATGTTTCTAAGCCACCAAAAAAAAATTGATAATTTATGAAGAAATATGAAATGTTACGTTTTGCTTTTTTACTTTTTGTAAAAAAAACAACTACAGATCAAGGGTTCGATGTTTGTTGCGGGAACATATTTCATATCAGGCTAGTTATAATAACTGCAGACAAGGGGATTTTTTAATTAACTAGCCCGGGTGGCTATTAATACAAATTTCAATTCCTCAGGCTTGCATAGCTGAATGTTTTCGGCTGTTTACACCTTGTTTGGTTTACATTAGGTGATGAAAAAGTGACTGAAAGTCAGAAAAGCTTTATGACATCCACCAAAGCATATTTCGAAAACAAATTGCAAAGAACTATTTTTCTCACGTAAAACTATGAATGAAGACTTGTCGCTCGCCATTTCAGTGCAGAGGAATAAGAGAATGATTCAAATGATTCAGAATCATTGATACATTTGGCTAGAGAGTCATCGCTTCATTTACAGACCGGACCATCTACGCGAATAACACACGCGAGTAAAATGACGATGCATGCACATCTTACCTTGGTAGAACCCCCGAAAGCATTAAAATTTGTCAACAGAATATGTATTCCAGGTATTACTTAGAGTGAACGACGCAGCGATCATGGATCATGAATTTCCAACACATACTACTGGTAATGTTCGAATAATGTGGTATGTTGTGGTACATACTGCAGTAAACTGGTTTACCATGGCACGTTTTTTTTTTCGTGGTACCCAACCATACTAAAAAAAAATATTACACCTCTGAAACTTTTATATCTGTTAATTAACGTGGGAGATTAAATTTCAAGAAAGGTCATCTCAAGGTCACATGATCCACACAGTAAATTTCAAGTCAAATTGTCAGTATTCACCAATCTTAAAAATAATGACAGATTTGGAATCCTTCACATATTGTCTTTCCAACAATACCAATTTTATGAAGATTGCCTCAGTAGTTCCTGAGTTATAAGTGTTCAAAGGTAGACAGCCACACCCTTTTGGGGTAAAAATCTCAAAATTTGTGGGGCTATATCTCCCACACCACTGGTCTGATTGGCCTAAGATTATATATTTGGTGCTATGGGATCCCATTCAACAAGTATACATAGTTTCATAAAAATCTAAGATGGTCTGGTTTAAAATTTCATTTTTTTGGGGTGATTTTGAACTCTGTTACATATTGGACACCCTTTTTAGAAACCAACCCAAAAGGTAACTGAATTTTTACTTTTAGCTGCTATGTTGGAAATGTATTTTGTAGAGATATTGAATGTGTTTTATTGTGTCGAGCATATTGGTATGTAAATGTGCAAAACTGGTGTTGCTTAGTCTGTTCATTTAGGAGATAAAACATACTCTGATTTCATTTTTGAGGTAATTATCGTAGATTTGAAGCCCTTAAATGACATTTAAAACTGAACGCTTTAGTGTAAGGTTTTAAATGTAACTTTTAGGCATTTCAGATTCATAATAACTGCCGCAAAAAATGAAATCAGAGCATGTTTATCTCCATTCTACCATTGCTATAAAATGACTTTATACTTGGACCTGTTTCAGTAAGTTGAGCAAATAGGAGTGAAAAGACAAGACACTGTTAATAAGCATTCAAAATTGTCAACAAAGACTGCTGTGACATAAATGGTAATGTGTCGTGAACTGGTGCTCTAATAGGATGGAGGCGTTAGATGAACGTCTTATTCTATATTTTTAAATGCAAAGTTTTATCATTTCCCCATGGCTGATTTCTTCATGTTTGGTATCATCTTTTGGCATTTTCTCTCTAGATTCTAGAACTGAAATCCAATTTGGAATATCTTTATTTCAATAAAAAGTTATGGGAAAATGAGTACAGGGTGGAAGAGCAGAATTTAGGGTGAAGGAGATTCGGCGAGTCAAATGATGAGTTCAAATAGTTACCAATTCAATTCGTAACACTATTTCTTTGTTCTTTAATTATCCACTAGCTGGCAATAGGCAGTATTAGAAAATTAATAATGGTGGCTAAAAATTACATTATTAAGGTCAACCATTTTGTATAGCACATAGTCACCAGGGTCAGTCATCTTGCCAGCTGTCAGTTAACGTGAAGGGCTGTATTTCAATCAAAAATGTACCAGACTATTCATCTGTGTATTGAATTTCTTTTTGCACTTCATTAATAATATATTTTCTGGACACTGTTTTTGTTGTAATGCATTCTGTGCAATCATTAGATGATTATTATCTTTTTCACATAACATTTGATGGTTTAGTGACACTTGCAGAAGACAAGAAATCAGCCTACAGCTTGTGTTTTTCAAAGGTTATGGAAGTTATACTAGGCACTTTTTATAAATATCAGACATCAACAAAAGAATATTGTGTATAATAATAATTATAAGGATACAAAAGAGGCAATTGTTCACTGGGACAGTGTCCTTTATGTTGGAGTAAAACTAATAAGAAATGAAAAATATCTAGTTATAGCACCATCGCACTGAATTATGACATTTTAAGTATTGTTTCAATGCAGATGTGATGAAATGGTTTGTTTTGGGAGATGCTTTGCTTACATTAGTATGTACACAAAGGGTGAA
>JAULBS010130104.1:0-13472 GCA_032355785.1 Symmetromphalus regularis
CACACACACACACACACACACACACACACACACACACACACACACACACACACACACACACACACACACACACGCCCTTCCTCCTTGTCGGACTCTTGGGTTAACTTGTGAATAGTCGATCTTAAGGCTTATAAGAACTGCCTCCGTTCGAATACCAGCTGAAGCATGGGATGTTTAATTAGTAATACGTTTTTCTTACGCCAGGCAAGAGTGAGTAAAACGAAAAAATCAGTGGGATGGTTTAAGCTTCAGATCTTGCATCGAACAGTCGTACACAGCTGATACAACAAAGGTCATTTGGTACAACAAATATAATGGTGTATGGTCTCCTGTGTCCATATAAAAAATTATTTGCTGCTGGTCGGTAAAAGTAGCAACTTTATGTGGCGGCAACGGAGTTTCTCTCATGCTAACGTGAACATTTGTTCTCTACCTAATATTTGGTGATAAATAGTTCTAGTAGACTGAGCAATAAAACTGCTAATTCTGCACCCAAATTTATGAAATAAAACATAAAATAATGAGAGATGACAATGCTAATTTAATTTCATTTTGGGGAAAGGGGATTCTGCTCCTTCAAGACTATTTCAAAGTTTAATAGCCTGAAATCAAAGTATCTGAGACCGACTCAAAATATTATTTGTTCCTTGACCTGACATGGTCCAATTTACAAAATTAATTCCCAATTTTTATTAATAATCAACTCCACGTACTTCTTGTGTGCAAAAAGTGCACCGATTTGAGAAATACTTTTCTTCATTATTTTATTGATAAGCATTCATTTGTATCACCATCGATTAGTTTTGTCAAGTTTATGTCATTTAAAAGTAATTTAATGTTATATAATTTATTAATATCTCTCTATCATGTTTCTCTAACAAGACTGCATACCGTTAATGTCTTGTAGTGTATCACATGTATGCAACAAAAGTTTGCTTGTTTATTTTTGAGACGCCTTGGGGACGGTCCATAAATATCGATGTGCTTCACAATCCGAACAATGCTTTTCAGGTAAAACAGCGGTCCATCGAAGGTCAATGTTTTTTATGTTAGGATTAGGGGAGGGGTAGGGGGTCAAACCCAATCCTAACATTGTCCGGATTATGAAAACCATTGACATTTATGGACCGTCCCTTAATTTTGAATAACGTTTGTCTTGTATTGTCTTTTTTTATTTTATTTTAATAAAAAAAGAATAAAAATTGTCTTTATTCTTGGTATTAATTCCATACAGTACAAATTTTCTCAGGTTTTTTTTTGAGGGGGGGGTTCCAATTATAATTATTATTCTTCCACTGTATGTAGTAGACCCTGTATCCTTTCCACTTGTGTATCTTTCCGTCTCTGTATCTCTCCATTTTTGTATCTTTCCGCTTCTGTAAATCTCCATTTCTGTATCTTTCCGCCTCTGTATATCTCCACTTCTGTATCATTCCGCCTCTGTATCTCTCCACTTACTGTATCTTTCCGCCTCTGTATCTCTCCACTTCTGTGTCTTTCCGCCTCTGTGTCTCTCCACTTCTGTATCATTCCGCCTCTGTATCTCTCCACTTCTGTATCTTTCCGCCTCTGTATTTTTCCGCCTCTGTATCTTTCCGCCCTCGCAAATTTCTTGAAAATCATCTGCCGAGTGATAATTGCTTTCGAAACGTTCCACTGTCGGGTTTCGATATCCCATTTGAAAATTTAAGAAAATAATCTTACATAGCACAGCAGGTATATCCATACTTTAGACAATAATTATATTCATCTATTTCTTTTCTCATTGAAGTTGTCTTTCTTGTTTGAAATGGCTGTGTTTGACATTGACTCGCTATGTCTATGGGCTTGTCAGGAGAGTAAAACAAGGGTGAATGAAATTGTTGAAATTGCACGTACAATGTATGCTGAAAGTCGGGTACTTCCTATACTATTTAGGGACAATTGATTTAAGTATTCAACTGGTTACACATAAATTAAAATAATAATAATCTACGGGATTATATGCAAAAAATTAGCATCATATGCAGTATTATTATTGGGTATACTTTTTATATAAATTTTCAGATATTAATTTCAGATAAAGAAATCCAAACTCCAATTATGTCTTATTTTATTAAATTTATTATTTTTTTTTTTTTATTTGCATAAGTGCATACCATTTGGGTAGTGGTTGTTTTTCTGGTGAAAAAAATATATAAATAAAATATAAATAAATTAATAATACAAGTCTGAGCAGCACTAACGTGTTTAAGGTATGAAAATCCAGTAGGCCTGTAGGGCTGCTGAACAGACTTGGATTTTTAACTTGGGTTATCTTCAACCTGATGCTATCAGTGGTAGATCTATACTGGAAGTTGAAAACGAATGGATGCGACATAATATAAACAGTGTACAAAACATGAGGAGCGCAGAGCGGTGGATATCGTGTAACAAAGGAAAAATAAAGATAATAAAAATATACGGACCTACAGGACTTTTAATCAAGCATTCCCTGTAGAAATGAGATTCGTGTTTTCATAAGAATTTTGTTTATTGAATTCCATCCTGAATAATTACTCAAGGATCATTTTTAATACCACTAATAGGTGCTTTACACAAAAGGGTATCCAGACCAAACATTGAGGGGGGTGGGGGGGTGAAAGAACAAAGAAAAGAAAAAAAACTTGATTATTTTTTAGATTACAAATAATGGTACCTCAGTCTGAAGCGCCTTTTTGTTCATCAAACTCTTGATTGATGAATTAATGTTTTTTTCAGTGTTGTAACTACATGTTTTTAATCACACTTTCATTATTTTCCCAAACTTATTATCTTTTGGAATATTCAATAACTAATTTTCACTAAACATTACTACTATAGACCAATTTTATAGTACGTTTGTATGAGTCTCTTTTGATGTGATGCTTCGCAACGTCAGAAAGAAAAATGAAAAGAATAATCATCGACTGGTTTACAGACATTTGTACCTTTTCATGGCTCTCTCTTTAGCGCAGTCGTTTTTGGAATAGGTTGCATATAGTGTTGGAGTTTGGAGGTGAAATTTTGTTAGTTTCTTTTATTTTCATCATTAATTTTAAGTGGCATCATTTGATATGAAGTTTATTTTTAGAATGTTTTCCTTCTTATTGTAACATTAAATGTGCGTTAGGTAGCAGTGATAAAAATGATTAGGAACTGGTTATGTTTCAATTGTTTGCAGGTCATGAGCCATGATGAGGTCGTTCCGCGATCACGTCTTACGTCTAACCCGAATTTCTAACTCTAAAGTTTAAACAGTTGTTATTTGCAATCATCAGATCCAACTCTAAATTGAAAACTTTCAGATTGTTAGCTACCCCAGATAGGCCAGGAAATATCAGGGCTTTTAGAATTTTTTGAAAATCCACTAGCTATGGGACCAGTGATTTTCAAAATTCATTAGCCATACCTCCCAACACTAAAAATAAAACTCAAACTTGACGATCAGATTGACTTGTTACATTTTGCAGGATTGAAAACAAAATCCATTACAAATAATACATGTGTCTGCACCCTGATTCACTGTAACTTGTAAGATTAGTAGCCTATCATTGCCCTATGTGTCTGTAGAAGGGCCGCCAGAACGATTGTGAGATTCAGCCTCAGATTGGGATGGTGAACTAGTGATGTTGAGGATTAGTGGGTCAGGGAGCATGCTCCACTGGGAAAATTTCAAAACTATCAGGGATTTACCGGACTCGCAAAACCTGCATAAAGGACGCAATAAAATGTCATCTGGATCCTCAGAATAAGAGACACTGCATCCCATGGGACTCCTATAAAAATATCAAAAGTGTTTTGGTTATATAGTCACTCAGTCATGAATAAACAATAGTGGATGGGGTGAAGGGTGTACTGGGACATTTTAGAGTCATAAAAAAATAATTCATTTATTCAATGTAAATCAGATAAAAATTAAGACAGAATAAATATTTGTTCTTAATGCAAAAATTGTTTTCTGCAACTCTTGACTAAATTGTAGGCGCTTATGTTTAGGGTTTGGACTATCAGAAAGGAAACAGGTGAGTCCCATGGACCCCTCTTTTATAAAAGCCAGGTAAATCCCTGATGGCTTCTAGACAAATTATTGGGGTGGCAGCTGCCGCACCAGTTCCTGCGGCCATGCTATAGTGGGCTTCCTCTGTAGACCAGAGTCACAAACACTATGTTTGTCATCGCAGGCAGTATGTTTGACACCTGGTAGCAGTGAATAAATTTGATGGTATGTATATGATATAAATTTCCCTGCCTGTACATAATTTTGTTTTCTTTGCAGACGATGTTGCGATCAGCTTTTGCATCTTTGCGGCAGCCCTACACCTGTCTTGTTGCCACAGCCAAAAAATCATGTAAGTATATTCCATAAATATTAACATTCTTGTTTTGTCTTGTACTTTTACATTTTAATGAAATAGGGTTAATTAATACAGCATTTGAATATTGTAATATTTAATGCATATTTTAAGCTATTATTGTTTTTAAATGTTTAATTCTGATATATAGTATACATATATGGTTATAATGAAATTGTAATGTTTGAATCTGTATGTTTACTGACCTCTTACAAATAATGATATAGCATTTGAATTCCATGACTGCACTACATAATTTGCTTACATAATTTTCTGTCATGACACATACTTCTATATTATGATGTTGCACCATGGTGCGTACCGCTGTTTCCAAGGCCAACATATAACATGATTGATTATGGAATGCCAAAAACCTAATAGAGATGAGAATTAAAATTGATCTGAAACATTGATAAAAATGTCTTGATATTGTATTGTGGTATGTTTATATTGTTTAGGCAATCGGCTTCCTGGGCCAGCAAGATTTCTTCATCGCAGTGCACCATGTGTGACTCTGGACAGAGATCATCCGCAGAAAAAATTTGTGAGCAAGCTTAAAGACCTTGAGCAGCCAGCAGTGATGGAAGACGAAGACACTGTGGAACAATTTAGGTATATCACAAGTTACACATCTTAATACAATACAGTGTGTTTTTATATCAATTCTTACAACTCATTAAATCTCATGTTTCATCAAATTTATGCCCATGTTTATAATACACATTTCCATTCATGAAATACGATTTAAAACACAATATTACACAAGAACTTGTTGTGTAATCTTAATATAATTTACAGGACTATCACAGAAATTGTATTTTTTTAATTCCTTTTTGAAACAAACCCTACCTCATACTGGATAAACATTAACTACTAAAGACTTTTTGTATCTGATATTTTATGTTATTAATTTCAGTCCAGAAACTCTATTTCCAAATGCGAATACAAATGCAATGGCAATTGGTGGAGTTAGATTTGATGAGCTTCCAATCATCCATGTTAAAGCAACCAAGAATAACACCATGTTGTGTACCACAGATTATAAAGGTTAGTATGGGCAAGCAGGGCTGGCGAAGCCGTTTTGATATTGAGGAGTGAAGACTGAATATGCAGGCTTTTCATTTTATTTGAGAGTAGGAGTTGGAAGGAAGAGAGTAGGAGGAGGAGATACTTCAAAGGAACTAATTTTTTTTTTTAAGGGGAAAGTAGATAGCACACGTTTGCAAATAGACCGGTAAATGCGCCGCCCGCCGCCTTATTTTGAAAACACTGAATATGGGCGCCATCAGTAATTTGAAGGGTGCTTACAACATACTCGATAAATGTAAATATTGTCACACAAAAAAGGTGCAGCAGTTTATTGGGAGCGGAAACAAATACCCCCTTCCCCCAACTTCTCTACCGGCCCTGTGGAGAAGTTCAACATTAAAGATTGACCTCTTAAAGGTAACACAGTCATGTGTGTATTAGATTTTCATATTTTTGTTTACCACAATTTTGTGTATTTATCGGAACAGTTCTATGAATAATATATTCTTGGGGAATGTAATTTTACTTGAAAAAAGAGCTCGGCAACCCTGGTTAGCTCAAGCTGGAATTTCATTCAAAGAATAAGTTTTGGAGGATCTTATACCTTTGGGCTTTTACTCCAATAGAACATATTCCTAGAAGACTTTAATGTACATGATATATACATGTACACTGCAGGGTTTCACATTTAAGGTGCACGATCACGCCCCACCGCGCCTGTAGATTTTGACCAAGGAGCGTGAATAATCACGCACCAAAAATAACGAGCTCAGTAATTCCGAAAATATCTGAATATAATTAGAATCGAGCACATAAAAATAATTTCATCATTTTAAATTATTACGAATATTATAAATAAATTGACCCAACATTTGTCATAAATCTTCAACTCGCGTAATTGTCGGAGAATTAGAAAAAATAATTATTATTATCACGTACAGATATCAGTGTAAAGTATTGACTATTTTTATTTCCAAAATGCGGATGGAAAATCCATTTAATTAATAAACTGCGCTATTTGGAGATTATTTTTTGGGAGAAAATAGGGAATTCCGTTTCAGATAGGTTTTTCCACGATTCCATTATTACGGAAAATCAGTGCCTCTAGTATACCAAATATGAATATTGTACATGCCACCACTACCTCCCCAATGATGATGACATGAACAAACACCCTAACAGAAATTATGATTTAGAACTGATACGCATTGCTAATTATTGACTCTGGCTAAATGTATCAATGATTCTGAATCAAATGAATCATTCAATTGATTTTAAGGAAAAAGCTCCCCATTACTTCTGTAGGGGTGTGATTATAGAGAGTGAAAAAGCTGCCCTGAATCTTACTTGGGGAGTGATTTATAGCTCTCCTCTACTTTTCAAATGTGAAACCCTGATACTGATAATTAAACCTTACATTGCTGTTAAGGGTTATTGCAGCTGCTACCAATCTAAGCAGTTTTGGAGTTATCTCCCTTAATCTGGAATAGTTTTGGTAGTCATTTGGGCCGCCATAATGTAGTGGGAATAGGCCTCCATTTAATATAGCACTGGCTAATGGTACATACGGATTTAACTGGTTCTCAAATGTTCTAATTGGGTTTAACATTAAATGCAAAAAATAGTCTAGTAAATGCCTACTGATAATTTTGACATCTTGATTGAAGGGCAAAAAGCTATCTTTCAGAATTTTTTGAAAAGGGTGGCCCATTGATAGACATTTTATTTTGTTTCCACTTAATAACATTTGATAATGTGAACATAATTATTTGTGTACACAAGTATGTTTTCTGTTACAGTAAGATGTTTAATTTTTTGTTTATGATTTGTATTTGCAGGCATGCCAATGGCATCTGAATCTGCGGTGAGTAAAATTTTAATTTAGTGTGTTGTATAATTTGTTTAATTATCTGCATCTTAAGATACTGTTGTTAACTACAAGCATATTGGTTCTTGACAATCACACAGTTAAACCTTTCAATGTATGTATTAAAATAACACCAGGAGTGAGCCATACATAAATTGTGAAGTGTGTTCTGTGTACAGTATGCTATCACATAAATGACCACGAGATTACAGATACACTTAAATCATTAAAAAGTAAGTATTTTCTTTAAATTAAAGCATTTTGATAGAGAATTCAGGAATTTAAATGGAGCAGTCCGACAAAAGACTGTAAAGGACCAAAATGGACTGGCGAAAAACCGAAATGCATCACAATTTTATCCTATAAATAATTTACAGAACATTTTCCAGAAGTAATATCTCCTTCTTCGAGTCTTTTAATATCATTTATTAATGAAAAATTATATAAAAGACTTGAAGAAGGGGATATTACTTCTGGAAAATGATGTATAAATTGTTTACATGATAAAATTGTGGTCCATTTCGGTGTTTCGTCAGCTCATTTTGGTCCTTTTCGGTCTTTCGTAGGACCCAAAAAGGAGTGTCAAAAGTAATTGTTAACATCTATGATTATCGAGCACTGAAGGCATGCAGAGTCTTCTATCTTCTAGGAGAGTGTGTTGTTCAAAGAGATTAAAAAAAAAAAAAAAGTAAGTGTTTTGGTGATTATTCTGGTATTTTCAAAACAGTACATTCCTTAATTTAGCTCCAGATAATACAATTCTCCGCATTTTTCTTTTTATTCACAGGGAACTGTTGGTTTTCGGAATGCCAGGAGAGGAACTAACATTGCTGCCCAGGCAGCTGGTTTGTCTTTAGGAGAGGTAATTAATTTTGTTTTTTTTGGTATTGCATTGTTCCATTGCTTATCTGACTTGTCAGAGTTCAAGCTAAACTGTAAGTCTTCTCCATTTTAACCTAGAGTGAGAACATGACATCATTCAAGAGGTAGAGAATCCAGTTTTAGTGACTGGTCATCTGATCTATCCCTATTAGATGACTGACTCACTTGGGTGATTTCTTGTCATACCAAGTGGTCTAGAAGGCTGTGATATGTCTGTGGGAAAGCATTTATAAAAGATTCTTTGCTGTTAAATCAGAAAGTATTGCCTTGTTTTGTTTTGGAGGGTGTTTTTTTTGAGGGGGAGGGATTGATAAAAAATATAATTTGGAATTTTATAAAAATAAATTTAGAATGTAGAATTAATTTAGTTTTTTATGCATGAGAGACTATTTTGTAAAGGTTACCTAAATTGTTTAGGCAAAACAATCCTAAACAATTTATTCGAATGAATTGTTTTATATTTTTATCTTTTAATTTCTTTTCTATATAATTCAGATACTAATTTATAATTGGTATGTTGACAGGTTGGTTTTATTCATAAAAATCTGAGAACATTGAACATACTTGAATGGTATTACAAGTAGCACATTTTTTACTCTGTAATTTTCTCTCTTTTCTTCAGAAAAGTGTAAAGAAAGGAGTTACAAATGCTAGGATTTGTTTGAATGGCCTTGGTCCAGGAAGAATGGTATGAAATTATATTTGTGATATAATATTTGTTCTAGTGTTAATATAAATGTTTAAATTGAAAGTTAGGCATGTACGTTTTCTTACGAAGTATGGCATTTAATAAAATCTTTAAAATAAAATCATTTTATTTCTTTGACATATTTAAAAAATAGTTTTTAAAGGCAGATATTGAATTGGCTTGTTACCACAAATGATTTCCTCTCAGGTGTTTAATTTTTTATTTCTTAGTTTACGGAATATTCTTTTAAAACTTTATGTCAAAAAATATATTGCCTTAAAATTGTTCAAAATATACTGACTGAAAAAAGAAATACAGTTTTTGTTTTGTTGGTAAATATTTCAAATATTTTATGGATGATTACTTCTTGAAAAAAAGCATGAAGTGACACGAGGTGATGCTTGACTCGATTTTAACCAAATATTCTTTACACAATATAAAGAGATAGCTACATGTATATGGAAAATTTTAATACATACGGTCTATGGATGAAAACATTAACAAAACAACTTTATTTTTTCTGTTAATATATTAATTAGAATGATAGGAAAAAATTATCAATTCATTTTATATGACAGGATTTGGTTTTTTTTTTTTTTAGATCTGTTTCTTATATGGAAGATTAGCAGATCAATAAATCAAGGAATAAAAAAATTAGGCCTGACAATATATGATTTTCTATTTACAGCCAGCCGTGAAAGGTTTACAGATGGCAGGTATAGTGGTGATATCTGTTACTGACACAACTAAACTTGCTCATTGCCCTCGATGCAAGCCAAGGAAAGCCAGAAGATTATAAGTTCAAAACACAGCAATGACTTATTTACTTATTTTATATGGAGAAGACATTACAGTGTACAGCAAAACAACATAAAATCCAGTAGTGCTACGCATGACAGAAGATTTCATCATAGTTGTTGCTAAGCATGACAGAAGCAGATTTTCATCATAGTTGTAGCTACGCATTGCAGAAACAGATTTTATAATAGTTGTGGCTACGCATGAGAGAAGCAGATTTCATTGTAGTTGTGTATTCGTATGAGAGAAGCAGATTTCTTCGTAGTTGTGGCTACGCATGAGAGAAGCAGATTTCATCATAGTTGTGGCTACGCATGAGAGAAGCAGATTCGTATAAGACCAAACATTTCTATTTTTTGGATAATGGACTTTTAAAGCAAGATTCCCAATTCACCAAACAGAATAAAAATTAAATTTCATTTGTCTTTGACTCTGGACATCAGTTGTTTTTGACTTGTGTGAAATCTATGTGGTCATCTATTTGTGAAATTGGATTTTTGTTTTAAAAAACATAAAATATGTTTCTTTGGCCACTTGTTGTATTGTTTTGTGTTTACATTAGCTATTAAAATGTGAGAACTCTTGAATGGAAGATGTGAGCCACATCATGTAAATTTTGGGTTTCTGTTGTAATAAAATGTTTTTTTTAAATCAGTTTTCTTTTGTTATGGTGTTAGATTATGGGCATGAGTATTTGAAAGTACATATATAATACAACACATTGCTGCTAATGAGAAAAGAATAACAGTATGGAAGCAAGTTGTTATCTTGAATATAAATCATAATTGCTATATTTGTCATGTGTTGATGTAATTTAAATGTGATGAATCAGATATAACGTTAACCTTTGAATTGGCATCTACTTTGCAGACAAAATTGATTTACCTCAGCATTTTTATGGCTGAAGCAATTTCCAATATAATGTTTCTGCTAAAAAAAAGCTATAGCTTGGTCTTACAATCAATAAATTTTCCACCAACACTTTTATAACTATAATGTGAATTATTTGTATATATAGTTGAAATACTCAGTTTATTTAATGTCATCAGTCACTCATTACTCCATTCTAATGACCATCCTGGGTAGCAGTTGACTTGGTGCCATGTTTATTATGTTTGACTAGTGTTAACCTTTAAACAAAGAAATAATTTACAGCAATTAGTACCATATGTTTGTCTTGTTAACCTTTAAACAAAGAAGTAATTTACAGCAATTAGTACCATATGTTTGTCTTGTGTTAACCTTTAAAAACAAAAAAATAATTTACAATATGTACTTATATATGTTTGACTTGCATTAACCTTTATAAACAAAGAAATAATTTACAGTATGTACTACTGCATTTTTGACTTGTGTTGAACCTTATAAACAAATAATTTGCACCCAGTACTACTGTATGTTTGACTTGTGCTAAACCTTAAAAACTGAAATAATTTGCAGCCAGTATTGTATGTTTGATTTCTGTTAAACCTTAAAAACTGAAATAATTTGCACCCAGTACTACTGTATGTTTGACTTGTGCTAAACCTTAAAAATTGAAATAATTTGCACCCAGTACTGTATGTTTGATTTCTGTTAAACCTTAAAAACTGAAATAATTGGCACCCAGTACTACTGTAGGTTTGACTTGTGTTAAACCTTAAAAACTGAAATAATTGGCACCCAGTACTTCTGTATGTTTGACTTGTGTTAAACCTTAAAAACAGAAATAATTTGCACCTAGTACTAATGTATGTTTGACTTGTGTTAAACCTTAAAAACAAATAATTTGCACCCAGTACTGTATGTTTGACTTGTGTTAAACCTTAAAAACAGAAATAATTTGCACCCAGTACTACTGTATGTTTGACTTGTGTTAAACCTTAAAAACAGAAATAATTTGCAGCAAGTACTACTGTATGTTTGACTTGTGTTAAACCTTAAAAACAAATAATTTGCACCCAGTACTACTGCATGTTTGACTTGTGTTAAACCTTAAAAACAGAAATAATTTGCACCCAGTACTACTGTATGTTTGATGTGTGTTAAACCTTAAAAACAGAAATAATTTGCACCCAGTACTGTATGTTTGACTTGTGTTAAACCTTAAAAACAGAAATAATTTGCACCCAGTACTGTATGTTTGACTTGTGTTAAACCTTAAAAACAATGGTATCTTGATAACTTTCTTTGACCACAGATGGTGCTTATCCCAAGGTTAGATTTTCATGACATTTTGTTGAAAAAACCATCTGCGAAACCTAGGAGCCCTACATTAAATCTGTTATTGCCATTCATTGATTTGATCAAACTAGAATTTAAACCAGTTTCGTTTTTGTATGGATCAAGAAATGAACAAACGCAGTTCTTTTATTAGTTAAAAATTTATTAACAAAGAAATATTCTGTAAAAAGAACGTGATTAACATAAAATGCATAAATTATGTTAAGTTTATGGGGAGGGGGGAGAATGTAGTAGTTTGTATGGATACCTGACACAGTTTTAGATAATTGAATGAATTTGCAAAAGTGAAAATACAGTGTGTCCACGCCTCTTTATTTCAAAGAATATCCTTTATTTCATGATTCTGCTAGATCTCCTTTATTTACTTTTTTTTTGTACAAATCTCCTTTTCTGGAAAAAAAGTAGATTGACTGTATTTGTATTGGCTTATTTCCTCACAACTAAGTGTGTAATTGTATTCAAGTGACTTTTATATTTTCAAATTGAGCTCATGCAATAAAACATTGGTTTATTAAAGGTCTATTGTCTATTTTCCCATTAATGTTTATGTTATGTTACAGTTTAATACAATATCTTGTTAAAATTTTATAGAATGAAGACAGATTTCTTCAGGGCAAACCTTGAAATGTTGACTAGATAACTGTCAGAATGCATCTTAGGTCACTGTTTTTTTTCATATTTTCAACACACCAAAGGGGGGACATCCCCCTCTCTCAAACTCACCCCCGGATTTATTTTCATTTCAAGTCTGTGGACACAGAAATAAGTAAATCAAACTGATTATGCAACTTTAATTCATACTAAATGTATTGTATGCAATATACAAAATTGTGCAGTGAGTTGCACATAGTCATATTTAGATAATGTATATATGTTATGGTATATATACTTAACATATACATGCTTTTTTATGATACAGTTTAAATCCAAGGTCTTGAATACAACTTTACATGAGTTATTTCATACACAATTTACAATGTGCTTCAAATTCTAATTTGGCACAGTTGTAAAAAATATTCTTACAAGTTCAATTTATATACTTTTTACAAACAAATATGATTGTATTACAGTTTACAAACAGGTGTGATTGTATTTGTGATAATGGCCTGGTGTCCTCAAAATTATGTTAAATATTAATCTGTAAAACATGTACTCACTGTTCAGTACATTAATACGGTGTGGGCCAGATTTATAAGTGGGCAATTGCCAGAGGCCCCCAAGACTAAGGACATCATTTATTAAAAATGTAATAATTATTAAATTAGATCTATTCATTCATTTTAGTTCATTTTTAAAATTTGTTATATAATTTAATTTCTATGTTGTGGAGCTCCTAAACCTTAATTGCCTCGGGTCCCCCAAGGTCTAAATCCGGCCCTGAAAACAGTACCAGTAAGTTAAAAAGGAAGTAAGTAAAATTACCTTAGATTCAAAATGGTTGCCATGATGTATTACCGGCCTCCGTGGCACTGTGGTTAAGCTATCGGACTCGAGGTTGGTAGGTAATGAGATCAAATCTCAGTTGAGGCATGGGATTTTTAATCTCAGTATCAGCACCAACCCAGAGTGAGTGCTCCGCAAGGCTCAGTGGGTAGGTGTATACCACTTACACTGACCAGTGGTCCACAACTGG
>JAULBS010130115.1:0-13471 GCA_032355785.1 Symmetromphalus regularis
TATTGTGTTCTTTTGTTTTTGAAAATGGTGACACTAATCTTACAGTGAATCAGGGTGCAGACACATGCATTTTTTGTAATGGATTTTTTTTTAATCCTGAAAAAATGTAGCGAGTCGATCCGATCGTCAAGTTTGAGTTTTATTTTTAGAAAGTAGGGCTAGTGAATTTTTAAATCAGGCTAGTGAATTTTTAAAATCAAAGGTCTGACGGCTAGTGGATTAAAACAAATTTCTAGAAGCCCAGCACGCAATAGACTGCTCTAAGACATTAGACTGCAGAACTCTAGGGTATCAATAAGAGACACTGATGTACTGTTTGCTTTTGCTGTTTCATATGCCAAATACTGAAGCTAAGGTTTGTATGACTGCTGAAACAACCAAAAAGCAAAAGAACATTAATCTGAATACCATATTTGAATCGAACCTCCTATCAGCAGAATCTGCTTGCATTTCGTGCTTTGAAAGAATGTGACACCACTTCATATTTTTATGGCATCTCCAAGAGTTTAGCTTTCAATTTTGTTAGAAGGGCTCAGAGAAGAGGATGTTACAGATGACAAAGTAGAAGGCTGTGAACGATTTATTTGCAAACTCTATGGTCAGACCATTGACAGCACTGACAAAGCCCGAAACTCCTGGAAAATCAAAGGGTCCTGAATAGTGACCACCCACAAATGAAGCATGTGCTTTCCATGTAAAACAAGCTCATTATCAGGCAAAAAACTACATGTATTCCAGACCTATCAGCTTCCACAGTGGGATGGAACGTAGTAGATGAGCAACTTTAGCCAATTCTAATGACAAAATATCCAATTCCTAAAGCTTGCCTGGAGGTGATTTGATGTTAGTGTCAAACAGGATGCAGAACCATTAAATGTAAGTGCAAGAAAGCAAGACCACCATACACAGACATTTGTAAATGCAACAAAAGCATGCTCACCAGCTGCACCAATACTCGACAGTGAGATAAATAGCTGCACCTGCTAGTCTTATTTAGTATGTATATAATACAGATGGGAAGCTGGGTTTTTTGGGGAGGGGTTGTGCTGGGGAGAGGGGGTTAAAGTATTAAAATATTCTTGAATTATGATAGATATGTCTTCAATGTATATAGAGTATTTTATTTTTAAATAATACCTAATGGAAAACAAATATTTTCCCTCATATTACTACTCATAAATTGGTAGTCACCTTGTTTTTTTTATGTCCACCAATACACATTCTTTTTTCATGTTGTTTATTCCATGTGTTAAACAGATTCTAATGCGTATAATTTATTATTCAAATTATGAAATTAAAAACAATGTGAAGCCAGTTTTATTCTTGTCTTATAAACATATGGTAGCCATTTTGTTTTCCACCATTTTGAACCATAAAACGGAATTTTTCAGATTGCCAACATATGTTTTCAGAACCCTGAAATCATAATAAAAAAGTATGTTGGGCAAAATCCTAAAAACAAATGCCTGTACATACCACATTTTCCGAAATTGGGACCTAATTTTCCTCATATTACTGCTTAAAAATTGGCGGCCATATTGTCTTTTTTATGTCCACCAGTACATACTCTTTTTTTTTTCATGTTGTTTATTCCATTATTCATATTTCATATGTTAAACAGATTCTAATGCATGTAACACAAAATTATGAAATTAAAAACATTGTTAAGCAATTTTTTTAGATTGCCAACAAACATTTTCATAATTAGTGCCCTTAAATCATACTGAAAAGGTATGTTGTGGGCCATTTAATGACATTTGTGAAGTGGTATCAAAAATTTAAAGGTTTGAATCTAAGCAAAATACCAGTTGGATGTTTTAGATACATACATGTATAAATACATGTGTCAACTAACTTGAAAATCAAAATTTGAGTCAAAATGTTTACCTCTTGATTATGCAAATTAGGTTTTTCATATGAAACCATGGAAATCAGCGTGTCGGACAGGACAGATGTTTTTCTTAGTTTTCTCCTGTTGTATTTAATTCTTGATAAATTGAGAACTTTTAACCCCCACCCCCCTCGGCTATACTTTAGTTAAGAAACCAAAATTTCCTTTGAAACCTACCAATGATGTTGGGAAACAAAATTACTGGGCTCAGGGCTAGCTCTGGCACAATAGTAACATTGCCAAATTATCCCTAAAAATGTCAAAAATTGAAAAGTCATCTTTTTTCTGCACTTAAATGGCTATTAATAAAAGAAATTATTTTGCCAGATTACATTAAAATTTGCCACATGTTTTTCAATTTCACCATTGGCTAATTTGGCGAGTGGCATAGCTAGCCCTGAGGCTTCATTTTATGAATACAATGTGGTTGGAAGGAACTTTTCACTTTCCCAACATGCCAAAAAACCCACTTCACTTTTGTCCTGTCTGACACAAACCTTTTGGCCTTATTTTGAAAAGGAAAAAGGAAAACCAAAGATTTAATTTTTTTACCCTATAAATTGGTTCTATAGTACTTGCCTCTGAGCAGTTCAAACATTTTGATAATTAACAAGAATAATTTCAGTGATTTAAAAAAGCTTGTAAATGTCCTGACTGACATGAAATGAATACCATGAAATGGCCCTTGGACTAAATCCTAAAAACAAATGCCCATACATACCACATTTTCCGAAATTGGGACATAATTTTCCTCATATTACTGCTTATAAATTGGTGGCCATCTTAGTTTTTTTATGTCCATCATATCAGTACACATTCTTTTTTCATATTATTTTTTCCATGTGTTAAACAGATTCTAATGCGTGTAATACAAAATTACGAAATTGAAAACAATATGAAGCCAGTTTTATTCTTGCTTTAGATTCTATAAACATATGGCAGCCATTTTGTTTTCCACCATTTTGAACCATCAAATGGAATTTTTCAGATTGCCAACATACTTTTTCATAATTAGTGCCCTGAAATCATACTATAAAAGTATTTTTAACAAAATCCTAAAAAAACAAAAAAGCCATACATACCACATTTTCTGAAATGGGGACCTAATTTTCCTCATATTACTGCTTATAAATTGGTGGCCATTTTGTTTTCTTCATGTTATTTATTCCATGTGTCAAACAGATTCTAATCCATATAACACAAAATTACGAAATTAAAAACAATGTGAAGCTAATTTTATTTTTGTCTTATGGTGACCATTTTGTTTTCTGCCATTTTGTACCATAAAATGAAATTTTTCAGATGGCCAACATACTTTTTAGCAATCAGTGCCCTGAAATTATACTAAAAAAGTATGTTGGACCAAATCCTAAAAAAAATGCTTATACATTTTTCAAAATTGGGACCTGACTATATAGAAACCAAAACAATTTTTTTTTCAAAAGCCCAATAGATACATAATGTCCAGTGACAAAATCTTGCCTCTGACTCATATATTTTTGACACACAGTGAATTTTGATATTTTAACTTTGACTTAAAAATGTGTGACCTTGAACTAAGTCAACATATTTTAGTGTAAAGAAGAATCACATATCGGGTATTAATCATGCAAAGTATGAAAGCTGTAGCTAAAAGCCTAGCGCACACGGCCAGCAATAATCGCCATCATTGTCGTCAACAATGTTGTGCAATCCGTTTTATTTTGCTGCACACGGCCAACTTTTGTTGGCCATATGCGTGCTATTAAAAACATCATCTCGCTGAAAATGGTAGCCTCCAGGAAACAGAAATTTTGCACATAAAACCTACTATGAAATGACGTCATTGTTACGTCGTTTTTAAAAGCTGATTAGCATCTACAAATTATTACAGCAATGTACAAGAAAGGGTCTAAAAAGTGTACTTTTTTAAAGAATTTATGTATTATGCAATTATTAAAAAGTTGTTTTTTAAATGAATTTATTATTAAAAAGCAAGTGTTTTTTTTAAAAGTGTTTTTTAAATGAAAACTTGCTGGTGATCTAATTGCAAACAAGCATGAGTGTTGTGCCCAAAGATCAGCCAGAAAATCTTCCTTTTCTGGTGACCACAAAACATCATCTGCAGTTGCTTCCATTTTGTATCACATGACCATGAAACTAAATTACTGGTCAGTACTGCTATTTTGTTTACAACATTGTTGGCGTTCGCCACACATGGATGATTTTGGTTGTTGAAGTTAATTTTGTCACCAACAAAATCAAACATGCTCAATCTGAAAAAAAATTTTGACAACAATTGTTGGCCATGTGCAGTAGGCTTTAATAGTTTAAATATGTATCAAATTTCCTACATTTGTCAAATGAAAATTATTTTGCTCCTATTGACTTTTGACCTCCAATATCTAGTAACTGTACCACTTTTCAGCTCCACATCATCCCTAAACCAATGCCCTTTCCAATGATATATGATGTGGGTGTGTGCAGGGGGGCGGGTGAGGATGTGTGTACATAAAGTTGGTATGCTAAGTGGTGTTTGCCACTGGCCTAATGCACCTTTTACAAGAAATCCAACTCCAGAATTCCACTACAAGTTAACAGGAGGCCAATAGCTTTTTTTCTCAAAAAGGTCATCTTGAAATAAATAAATGTGCATTATTTTAGACATGCAAGAAGCAAAGCAACTACCTATTCCTATCATCTTTGGTTTTTTGTTACTCCATTGACTTTATTGACAGTAAATTAAACAGGCAATGAGTAAAAAGTGCACAACACACTTTATTAAACAAACATTTGTTTTCCCTCAGCCTTTATCATGTTACACAGAGTCCTTATCATGGAGGCATTTTATTTTAAAGGGCTTTTAAATGCAATTATTTCATTTTAAGAACTGTTTGGGACTTCCACAGTTTTTTCATTGTCACCCCCCCCCCCTTACTCCCCACAAATGTTGAATAGGATTGTTTAGGTTTTGAGAATAAAAGTGACACACGACCTCACTGAGATTCACGTCTGTCACTATTGTGAACTTGGACAAGTTCATTGTGCGAGAGCTAAAAAATAAAAGTGTAATAGGCCTATTTCCATTACTTTGGCTAGAGAAAGGAAGAGCATATTAAAACTACTGGAATTTTGAAAAAAGATTAAATTGTATTATATTGTATTTTATCATATAAAAAAACATTAAAAAATGTGCCAATTTTTGCAGATTTTTGATAAATAATGTTATTCATGTTAATATGAGTGCTTTTATATAGACACTCAGGCATGTTTTAAAGAATGCTGTAGTTATTGAGCATATCCAAAGGTCAAGTGTGAGAAAACAAATTATGCTAATTAGGTAGCTACAATATGCTAATTAGGAATTCCAAAATGTGGAAAATGTTCTCCTTCTTTTTCCTGTATTGAAATCAAGGTCAAAAATCGCTTCCTGGAAATGGAGGGTGGGGGGGAGTACCTTCCTGCCCAAAAGTGGGGGGGACGGAACATATTGTAAAAGTGTAGGCATGTATCCCGCGACACCCCAGGATTTACTCCATTATAGACCCCCTGTGTACTTCGGTATATTTGTGCTAAGAGCACATAGTAAAGTGTTACGTTGATACAATATAGAGAAATGCTAGTAAAGATTATTATTTAGACATTTTTATTTCTATTTTTCGAAGCGAAAAGTGGGGGTGGGATAATTTTATAGGTATCCCTTGTTCAAAAAGTGAGTAGGATGTGTCTCCACCCCACTCCTCCTCCAAACTTACGCCCCTGATTGACATGTTGATCCTTGGATGACTGGCTTAAAAATGAAATATTGTGCAATAATTTGATAAAGTGCCACCAATGACACAATATCATTGAGAAACCTTCAATAAATATATACCGATGTTTGATCTGTCAATATATTGTGTCATTCAAAAACTTGCTTCAATATTACATACTAATTATCAATAATATTGTCAATTTTTATAATTGACAATATCATTGTCAATAAAATTGATCGTGTATGGGCTGCTTTTGATGTGATGGATTTATATTTGATTAGTATCAACTACATACACTGATATCAAGATCTGTGCTATTTCATGATGTCATGTACTCTGCGTTGCATTATATTTGGTATCTAATGAGTAAAATATGCAAATAAACAATGTTATGCGTGGTTTTGCTGCACACAAGGATTAATTGGGTCTACACTTTTGGATATAAAGTGGGGGAGTGGTGGGAGGGGGACCCAAAAGTGCAAGTGATAGAACATTAGACTTGCACCCCCAATCTTCCGGGTTCTCGAGTTCTTCTAAGACACTGACCTTCTGTAATCTCATCATCATCACCTCTTTATAGTCATAAATGAGCTGAAAAGGGACGTAATCTATTTTTACATCTGGTGTACCCAACTGTCCCATTTATCATGATTGACCATGTGACTCGCACACTTAAAACCACCTATAAAGTGAAGAAAGCTTTCATGAAAAAGTTTTTAAAAAGTGGGGGGATAATTATATACAATGTAGGCATCCCCCACCCCATCTAAAAAGTGGGGGATGCATCTCCCCATGCCTCCCCCACTATATATGTGCAAAGACCACATAGTTAAGTGTTACATTGATACAATAAAGAGAAATACCGGTAAAGCTTATTATTTAGGCATTTTAAGTTTTCGAAGTAAAAGTGGGTGAATATGCACCCCCTCCAAAAAGTGGGGTATGTGTCTCCTCCCCCCATCAATCCCAGAATTTACACCAATGGATGTCCAGAAAGGCATTGTCAGTTTGTGTTGCATTATCATACCACTGATCATGATGCACTGAACTAACCAATTGTGCAGTACATATATCATTGGCTAGGTTCTCAAACAGACATTTGGCTAACAATTTCATAGGCGTTGCTGACAATTTTGGATATTTGTAAGATGGAGTTAAACATTTAGTTTGTTTAAAGGTTAGTTGGAATGTTTCTTCCTTGAATGATATGCCAGTATTTGAGGTCAATTCATTTGCAACAATAGCATAATGTGTCGATTGGTATTTTCCTCCTTCAGTTGGGCATAATAAGCTGACATTTTTGTTTGGGTGACATTCAGTGATATGTTTCACTGCCGTCAATCCAAAGAGAAACTTTCTGTGACAATGGTAACAACATATCCTGTGTAGATTCTCCATTCTGATAAGAAAACAGATAATTGTAGCCAGCTAATGCTGTAACAGTTTCTGGGGAGTGAAAATAGACTTGTAAGCCATTTCCGGACTTCCTTGTGTCCTTTTGGCAGGGGAGATAATTTACACCAAAATGACTAACTTATCCTATTGCTTATGCTTCTTTCAAAATGGATCTGTAAAATGTTTAAAGGCAAAGGTCTCTTCAGTAACTATTTCAGCTTCTTTTATTAGAACTCTTTATAAGTGTGAATGGATATATTTTTTAATATGCTTATCTTATGAAGTTGTGGATTACTATATGCTAGCTATCATAACATCTCTAATTTACCACTTGTGCTGAGATCGGATACAATGTTTGCCACAATAATTGTTTGGTAATTTTGATTTATAAATTTTTTGCTTTCAATTAAGGTACCTACTCCACCTTGTCTACACACTCAGTTGACAGGACAATCATACACTGGAACCAGAAGTGATGCATTTTCAGGGCTGGATTTATTCTCATCTGCAAGACCTTCAGGATCATCATTCATTGTATCTTCAAGACAATCATCAGGACCATTACCATCCATTCCACCCTTAATAGAGGGACATTTATCTAAATCATTGTCACATCTACCACCATCACACTCAAGACAAGCATCAACCAGTTCCACCATGAAATATGGACAGTCTACAAGTTCGCACTCTGGTCTAGCATTAGCACCCAGTTCAGCATTAACACAGAAATCATCAAGCCCATTCTCAGACCCTGCCTTAGCATCCAGACAATTATTAGACTCTGCCTCATCATCCAGACAGTCATCAGACCCTGGATTGGCATCCAGACAATCACAAGACCCTGCCTCAGCATCTAGACAATCACAAGACACTGCCTCTGCATCCATACAACCACAAGACACTGCCTCAGCATCCAAACAACCACAAGACCCTGTCACAGCCTCCAGACAACCACAAGACACTGCCTCAGCATCCAAACAACCACAAGACCCTGCCTCAGCATCCAGACAATCACAAGACACTGCATCAACATCCAGACAAGCACAAGACCCTGCCTCAGCATCCAGACAATCACAAGACTCTGTCACAGCATCCAGACAGTCACATGACACTACCTCAGCATCCAAACAATCACAAGGTCCTGTCTCAGCATCCAGACAAACACAAGACTCTGCTTCAGCATCCAGAAAATTACAAGACCCAGCCTCAGTATCCAGACAATCACAAGACTCTGTCACAGCATCCAGACAATCACAAGACCTAGCCTCAACATCCAGACAATCGCAAGACCCTGCCACAGCATCCATTCCATTCTCACACCCAACCACAGCATCCAGTCCATTATTAACACAGATACCATCACAAGGTCCAACCCCAAGAGGTGCATCATTACATTCTTTATCAAAGACGCTCACAAATCAAACAGCACCTTCAAAAGAGATGGGCTCTGACAGTTCTGAACCTTCAAAGGAGTCTGGCTCAGACAGTTCTGAACCTTCAAAGCAGCTTGGCACTCGCATTTCTACATCTTCAAAGGATTATGGCTCAGACATTTCTAAACCATCAAAGGACCACGGCACTCACATTTCTGCATTTTCAAAGGTGTCTGGCTCAGACAGTTTTACACCTTCAAAGGAGCTTGGCACTCACATTTCTGCATCTTCAAATGAGTTTGGCTCAGAAAGCTCGAAACCTTCAAAGGAGCCTGGCTCAGAAAGTTTGAAACCTTCAAAGGAGTCTGGCACTCACATTTCTGCATCTTCAAAGGAGTCTGGCTCAGAAAGTTCTAAACCTTCAAAGGAGCCTGGCACTCACATTTCTGCATCTTCAAAGGAGTCTGGCTCAGACATTTCTAATCCTTCAGATCATGCCCACTCTGACCATTTAGATTGGTCCCATTTTGATGACCCAAATTCTTACGGACCTACAACTAAAGTTCTGGATTTGTTACAGTATCTCCACAAGCTTTATGAACATGAATATGATTTGAGACTGGAAGAGCTAGAGGTAAAAATTAAGATTTTAACCTATGCATTAGTTTTTATTTACATAAACCATTACTTTTTGAAGATGTATGGATTTGCCTTTACTTGATATGAATGAGATATTTTTGCTCCTTTTCACAGATGATATTGTTCTTTTATCAATTATTCCTAGTGGTTTACAAACACAAATTAATAATTTTAAAAAGGCTGCTGATAGATTGTATTTGACTCTAAATCTAGATAAAACTAATATTGTTGTTTTTAGAAATGGTGGACACCTTTCAGCTAGAGAAATATGAAAATACAGAAATCATAGTACAATGCCCCCTGAATTCCGCGGCAAAATCTATTAAATTCCATCATGATGGTATATTTCGCTACTTTCTGTGATAGGAATTTATATATATATTTAATAGGATAAAATGACAGAATCCTGTTCCGTATTCGTAAAATTGGTGTAATTTACTTCTATAGAAGTCTTCTGCAGTTTTCGTAACTTAAATAATTCACAACCACTTTATAATCCATAACCAGTTCAGAAGAGCGAGCACTCACAAACAATTTACCTAGTTACCATCGTCTTCTGTCACATGTCTAACAGGTGAATGGGAGCGCTCACCCTCCTGTACGTGTCACAAGTGGTGTGTTCAATTTGTTCTGCATAGACGGAAACAATCGACGGTTACCGAATGAAGTTATACATTTAATATGTTACCTACTTTAAAGAAACAACTTTCTAACTCAATGCTTCAGTTTATTTTTTTCCAAAATGTGACATGTATATTCATTGTGAGGTGATTTTTTACAAATCCATGGCATAAAATGACAAATTCTGCATGTTTTCTGTATGAAAATTTATTTTCTGCGGACTTACGAGAATTCTGCGCTGGGATGCAAATTGTTACGCGTCTGCAGAGTCACAGAATTCAGGGGGGGACTGATAGTTGTGAATAGCTGTAAATATCTTGGTATGCTTTACAACAAAACTGTAGAAACCTAGCTCTTCACCACACTGTAACAAAAGCCAAAGGGGCTGTTATACAGATAATTAGATCATTGTATAAATTCGACTCTTTTTAATAGTAAAATATTTTAATAACTTTTTGATTGCCAAGTTGAACCAATGTTAACCTATTCCTCTGAAGTATGGGGGTCTCTCTAGTGTGGCTGAGATTGAAAAGGTACACACATTTGCATGAAAACGCTTTTTATGTATTTCCTTACGAACCCCAAATGTAATGGTCTGCTTGAGACTGGTTGATACACTTTATATATTACAACATTTATTAAAGCTGTTAAATATGGGATATATCTGATACAATTGCCTTCTTGTAGACTACGTAAGTAGACATATTTAATGCTTTATAACTTTTGCTGTAAAAAAAAGTGTAAGGGGAAAAAGAATTAGACAAGTCAGATGGAAATATTCTGTTCTAATTGTTTTGGTTATGTATGGTTATTTCAGGAAATTGGTGATATCTAACAGTTCTTAAGAACTTTGAAACTTAGACTAACTGATGTATGCCTACAAGAATGGTTAACAAATATAAATAGAAGTGATACGTATAAATTTTTTAGATCCTTCAAGTCAACTATACTTTTGGAAAATCATTTGGATTGTAATGTTCCCAATTTCCTAAATGCTCTGACTAGATTTAGACTTGGTTATACTGATATCAATAGTGATAGAAATAGATATAGACCTGATTTGCCGAAAAATTGTCCATTTTGTGTTGATGCTTTAGAAAATGAATTGCATTTTTTATTTCTATGCCCATTATATACTGACATTAGCAATAAGGATCTGCCCCAAAAATATAGGTATATCCCCAGTAGATTTAAAATAATAATTTTTTTAAATACAAAAGTACATAAACATAAATGGAATTTAGTTAAATTTATCTGTGAAGCTCTTAGAGCTAGAGAGGATTTTTGTGATTGTTAGTAGTTGTTTATTCATGTTTCTAAAGAAAAATGTTGTAATTTGTATGCCTGATATGTTATATTTGTACAATGCTGTATCACACTCGTTGTCACAGGGTGGACAACCCTAACAAAGAAAATAAAGAATTGAATTAATCCACCACCTTTATCAAATGCTTTGAAATTGTTATTATTTAAAGTTAGTTCCTGATACCAAGAAATAAATTTTTAAAAAAATTAAAAATTTGTTTAAGAAAAGACATTACCGGTATTTCCCGTATTTAAGCCCACATGAAATTAAGCCCACAAGCTTAAAAATGGGAAAATTTTCCAGATATAAATTTATAGTTACATGTACCTACCCTGGGTTACTAAAAAATTATGTCATATTTATTTTTTTAAATGGAGGACATAAAATGGAAGGTTTAACACAAAGTATTCAGATTTTGGATATATAGATCTATTCTCATTAATAGAAAGCAAAGTTACAGTTGTAAGAGAGGGTGTAATCATTCATATTCTACGTTTTGATTATGTCCGCTTGATATTCAATTGAAGTTTATTTGAAGTTCATTTTTCAAAAATGTGGGAATAAAAGTCTGTTAATAAAGTCTGCTGTATTAATATATTCTATTTATAATTTCCTAACAACTAGCCCTGTTTCTTCATTGGGTTATAGTTTGTAAAAATTGCATTTTCCTAATTTAAGACCTGGGCCTAGTTATGGGTAAAAAGTTAATGTCTGGAAAGTGGCATTTTCTGTGTTTGATTAAGCCAGTGGATTAAATATGGGAAATCCAAATAATGACCTCCAGAATTCTTATCAAAATAATTAATAACACAGTTTTCAACAGATACTATATTATCACCAACTAAAACATTTGGTTTATCATTTGTTTGATGTTTAGGAAGGTTTGTGTAGATTTTCTTAACTGCAAAATCATAAAGATTTAAGTATTGAATTCCTAGACTGTAACTTGAATGCTATAATTAAATACTAACAATGATACAAGTATAAACACTTTTTGTGATCATTTTATGATTCTTTAATAAAACGTTATAATTTTAAAGTATTTGTTTTTAACTCTTTTGTGTAAAAAAATATTAACAAAAATTAACCAGATATTGTAAAAAAAAAGATAATTGTTTTGGAATACATGCTGCAAAAAACATGAGTATTAGATTTTAAGTTACTTCTGACCTTCCCCTCCACCCCCCACCCCACCTCCCCTTTCAATAGTGATGTCATTAAGAACACAGATAGCAGGTAAAGATAAAATTACAGGTGACAGTCTTGAGAAGTCTGAAAAGCATAGAATGTTGAATAAAATTCCAAGAATTATTTACATCATTTCGAATGTGTGTGTGTGCGTGTGTGTGTGTGTTTGGTAGGGGGGTAAACTCCTAGGTGCCCGTAGATGCATTTGTAGCTGCATTTTAAAAATAAATAAGCATTTCCATTACACATACAAATTAAATCATAAAAATATCAAAACTAAATCAAAAATATTTTTTCTTTTAATATTGATATCCTGTGAACATTTATTGAATAGAAAGTGAAAAATTAAGAACATAAATCAAATTTTGGGAGAAAAGTAACCAGATTCATTATTGTCATCTGTGTTCTTAAAGACATCATAACTTTTGATAAAGTCAACAAATTTATTTGTTTTGGTTTGTTTTAAATTCTTGACAATTTTAGCAGGAAGCCATAATTAATTGTGTTTGCTTATCCAATTTTAGCAACAGATGAAGTTCAAAGTGAACCGAGATGAACTGGAAAGATTAAGTATAGTCATATTTTACATACATACTTTACAAATGTTTGTGGTTATAATTTTTATGAGAGAAGTCTTTCAGTTTTAAATTAATTTAAAATAAATATTTAAATTTCTGGAGAAAGTAACCATATTCATGGTCATTACATTGAATACAGTATTATAAATACATTAGTTGAACAATTTGCTTGAATAACATCACTTAATCATGCTTTAAAACAAAATAAAAATATATGTTAAAATTTAACATTATTCAATAGTTTTTGGAAGTATTCAGTAATTTCCATAAACTGAATTTTTTGGTCCCAAAGGGATTTTTGGTTCAAAAGAAGTAATTTTTGGCAATAATGTCAGCTATTGTTTGTCAATGTTTTTATAGATCTTTTTTGTTATGGTTCAGCTTGTTGCACTGTACTGCACAAACAGGCCACAGAAAAGTGGATTATTTGTTTTGCATTTTTCAAATTAATTTAAAAAAAGGTTTGTCTTAGTAGGCCAAACAAAACAATACCCTTGGTTCAGGTCATATGGATGATGAAAATTAGAGTAGGCAGGTAGACATATATTTTTTTTTAATTTTACATTTTTTTTTTCTGAATGTTAATTTTTGAATTAATGTGGGACACTATGACTGGGCAAATTTGGGGAAAAGTTTACTTGATGAGTTTGCAGTTTAAAGCATCATTACTGTTAACTTTTGGGTCTGCTTACAGCAAAGAAAAATCACTTACGTGTACAAACCCTTTTTGGAAAAATGTCTTAGCT
>JAULBS010130126.1:0-13471 GCA_032355785.1 Symmetromphalus regularis
TTTTGCTTCGAAAAATTGAAATTAAAATGCCTAAATAATAATGTTTACCAGTATTTCTTTATGTGTCAATGTAACACGTAACCATGTCATCTTTGCGCAAATATACTGAAGTACACAGGGGGTCTATAATGTTGTCAATCCCTGGGTGATGGGGAAACACATCCTCCCTTCTTTTTGGACAGGAGGGTCCGTACACCCACTCCCCCCCACACACACACTCTTTTTAGATACAGAGGATAGTCCGTCTCCCATCAACTTTCAGAATTTTCGTTCTTTTGAAAAAAAAAAGTGGGGATGGGGGGTGGGGGGGGGGGCTCAACAACACCAAAGGGCACTTTTGCTGTTTTTCACCTAAGAGGCACTTTTTTCTTTTCAATTTTTTGAAGCAAAAACTGGGGTGGGGTAATTATATAGGTACGAATGCTCCCCCGGTCCGAAAAGTGGGGAGGACAGATTGCCCCCCTATATTTACGCCCTTGCCTACACACCTAAATGAAAATATATTACATTGCCTTTGGCCTATGTTTAATTAATCGAGAGAAAATGCACCAAACACTTTTAAAAAGAGTAAACGTGTAATAGACATTAAAAATAGAAGTGATTACTTTTAGCTGATTTTTTACTTTATAATTAAAACCATTTTCTTACTACAACGTGCACTTTGCCTTTTGATAAAATCCCTGAACTGTCACTTGAAACACGTTGCCATGTGACCGTCTCGCCGGATGTTGTTGTTTTAAAATGACATTTTTTTTGAAAAGCAGGTACGTCATTCATTTCTTCTCTCGTACTGCGTCCATTAGTGATTAATATACGGAATATTTGTTAACAGTGAGCTAGAAAATCTTTGATCTAAAGGTAAGTACTATTAGATTTGTCAATAGTTTGTAATTAAAGCTCTATTTGCCGAAAATCTCTGAAAAATCAACATATTGTGATCTCTGACGGTAGACAGCAAACATCAGTAATTAACAGCTGTCTAACGTCAGAAACTCGGACTACCCAAATGTGTGAAAACAACAATAATGTTGGAAGAAGTCTGAGTCAGCAGTTATAATCAGTACAACAACATGATTTATATAGTCTATTGTTACAGTAATACTTAAACAATCATCTATGGATAAGATTCAAATTGAATCATATGTATATCCTTGCTTTAAAATAAACAAAAATATTAATCAATTAGATCAAGATTTGAGACAGCATACACATTTTAAAATTTTTATTTGTTGACAGTATTTGGACAAGTTCCAATCCATTTTATTTGATCCAGCAAAATATGTAAATTACATCAAAATCTACAAAACAATTAAACAAATTATTGCAGCATTGATGCCTGTGGCAATGCAATTTTAACTACTTTTAACATCCACCTTTCTCAATTCCATCACCAAATTCTAAATCTGACAAAAGCCAAAATCTACTTTTTGAAAACAACATTTTGAAACTGTAACAGTAAAAGCTACTAATAAATTCAAATTTGCTCATGATCTGTATACATCAATAATGAAGGTACATCAATAAGTTTAAAAACTTAAAGAAAGGTTTCTAATTTAAAATATATCACAACAGATGGTGACAAAATAAATGCTAAATTTTACAGACTGAAGTGAGTCAACAGTTGAACTATCCTAGCACCATGCTTGTTTACATATATAAACCAGTATATACAAGACACATCACAGATGGCAGATAACACTGATTATACACACTGTAAGCGCTCCGAAGTGTTGCGCACAACTTTTCTCAGATCCTTCTGTACACAGTCACATGCTGTCACTCCCGCTCCTGCTCGGAACTGCTGAATTCCTCGCATCATTGTCCAGCTGAAACAAACAACACAATTGAGTTATAACACTAAAAGAACAATATTTTTTTGTGCTGGGGGGTCGTTAAACTAACAAACAAAAAGAACAATATCAAAACATACAGTGATAGCAAGCACATTTCTCAGTCTCATGTAAAGTCAGGTTCGATAAAGTGTCCATAACAAATTTAATCATCATTTGTAAAGATTTACTTATTTTACAATCAAGCTGATTTAGACAGATTTTAGCAGTAGATGAAAGTTAAAACCGAGTGCATTAATGTACTATAAATCATTAATTTAGAAAAAGAAAGAATGAAAAGGTAATTTATATTACCACAATACTATGTGCATCAACTCCTGACCTAAGTTGAGAGCTACAGAAATATAGTACTTACCTATCACTGATAGGGTCAAAAGCTTCCACAGAATTGAGATAATTAGATCCATCATGGCCGCCAACAGCATAGAGTTTTCCTCCGAGTGCATCAAGACCGACTCCTCCCCTACAGCAAGACATGCTGGTCACCATAGTCCAAGTGTCAGTCTTCAAGTCGTACTTCTCCACAGAGTCCAGTGGGGAGTTGTCATCAAAACCACCTAAACAGTATTAAAGAGCACATTATCTTTATTTAATATGTAACAGTTACAAGAATGTTCAAGATTTTGTTAATAAAAGAAATATGAAAATGTGCTGCAATAGTATGAATGTCAAAGGTTTGAATGTATTAGGAGTCATTGTTTTGGGCTATTTTCCATTCCAACCAATGGTCCACCACTGGTTTATCAAAGGCCATGGAATGTGATGTCCTGTCAGACAGACTGTGCACATAAAAGACACCTTGCTGCTACCAGAAAGTGTAGCCTATCTGGCAGTAGTGGATTTCTTCTAAAATACATTTCAGAATGACCATATGATTGACGTCCAGTAGCTGATGATAAAAAAAAAAAATCATTGTGCTCTAAAGGCGTCGTTAAATAAAACAAAATTTACTTTAGGAGACATTGTGCAAATTAAGTATGTAAATTTTGGGTAATATCAACAGGGCTGTAACTATAGTGGGCAAAAAGAGACCTCACCCAAGTCTTTTACCCTAAACAAATTCAACATATAAAAATTACTTTTAAGCTACCCCAGGAAATTATTTTGAATCTTCCTATTAAAAAGATATTTATGGCCCTATTACTGGCAACTTGGTCAAGTTTGATGTTCTGAATAACAATAATACCAATACTAATAATAATGAGGAATGATTCTGGTTTGACTTGAACAAAACTGAGATGATACAAAAAAAATGCACTTTTATTTATGACAAATTTTACAGTTTCAAATTCTATCAAAAAATGAAGATCAAGCTATACTGAACAAACAAAAAAGAAAGTTTCCATGCTTCTGAAATCTTCAGCTATTCTAAGATAAGATTCTGTTACTTCCATTCTTATATTAATTTTTTGACATGCCTCCAAATATCTGATAGCAGCGATACCACTTATATATGCGTACTGACCTACAACATAAATAGCACCATACAACACTGCCACACCAGCCCCAGCTCTTCTCTTGCTCATATTAGCAATAGAGGTCCACTTGTTCACATAGGGGTCATAGCGTTCACACTTGTCAAGTGAGCTCGTTCCATCATTGCCACCAATAGCATAAATATGACCCTGAGAATGAATACAAATATGAGCATCACTAAGCATCTTTTGTTGAATAAAAGAACGAGTGAACGGTTTAATGGCAGCCTATACTATAAACCTATTACTTTACTAACAGCATTTGATGAGGTCCGAGCTAACTCCATGTTCCATTTGTATTGTTATTTGCAATTAATATTTCCGTCCTACAATACTGAATTATAGAAAGGTTCATTGTCTATGTAACCTTAAAGCTACATGCTGTTTAGGCATGTGTTTTATATATCTTGTTTCATGAACAAAGTTTATCCACTGTTCTTTTTCTTAATTACTTTTTTAACTGCTGCAGTATCATACAAGGCAGTTTTTCCTAGAACATACTTTATTTGGTATGGTTATTAACATTATCCTTAATAAATCAATTACAATATCCCAGGTTTTTGTTTTGCCTAGTTTGATAGAAGGTATGCCCAAATCAAGGTCACCTAAATCCCTGTGTTTAGCAAGATGGTAAATATAGCTACATCACATCACTGTACTACAATACCTTCAGTGAAGCTATGCCAACTCCGCCCCTGGGTGTGTTCATGCTTGCTACAAACGACCAGCTGTCTGTGAGGATGTCATATCTCTCCACAGTGCTGAAACATGTAGAGTCATCCAGACCGCCAACTGCATAGATTGGACCTCCAAGACATGCCAAAGCTATACCCCTTCTGTAAATACAACAAAGTGCACAACAATCGTTACTTACCACGATATGTAATTAAAAACATATACATATATACTTACTTAGTGATGTGGTATATTTCAAAATAAATATAAATCTCTTAAAAGTCATTTTAAGATACAGTCAAACTTCAATCTTTTGAGAAGCTCCATCTTTCAAGTTGATACTCTGGTTCCAGATGAATACCCTTATAAACTAGTAATAAAGCCCTTTAAAAACTTCAACTTTTATAACTCAAAAATATTTCAAATGTCAAAGTCATTTGGGATTGTAAACTGAACATAACGAAATATCCCTATCTCAATTATGCTGTTTTTAAAGGGCCTCTTTAGTGTTCTCACAATAAGAAAGGGAATTCTTCCAATTTAAGTACAATATCAGTTTGAGGTCATTATTAAAATTTTTATAACTTAAACTCCCTACAATTTCCTTGAGTTCTTCAATTTCAAGTTAACAATGTTTGATTTGATAAACAAACATTTGCGAAACTTTAAAAATGTAAACATGTTTTAAGACAATCATTTTTATAATCCAAGATAATTGCATAATAATTACTTCAGTTCATGGTCTGCAAACACATCAATTTTGATACTACAGGTCAATCTTTTTTAACAGTATTATTTGTTTGTGGGGCAACAGCTATCTGCCTTTTTGCCATAATTGTGGTATTTGTAGGACAAGGGAGTTTACAGACTCATCATCAAAGAATCATGTACCACCTGACACACAGAGGATAAGACAGTGATTGAGGTGATACACAAGAAACAAGAAATACTAACCTGAATGTTGACATTGCTTGTATCTCCCTCCACTTGTTGACTTTTGGATCAAACACCTCTCCACTGTTGAGATGTTCTATACCATCATGTCCACCAACGGCATACAGCAAACCTTCAACATAAACATTCAATTTTCTTATATTTACATGGATGAAAGGGTTGGAGTGTGTTTGCATGGCGTGTTTGTTCAAATAAAAATAAAATATCAATTTCTCCTTTTGTAAAATGAAAAGACCATTCCTGATTTCAAAAGTCAAACTGTTAACTCTCAAATAACATCTATACAACAAAAGGGCTTTTCTGTCTTAAAGTCAGGTTTATTTATAAAGTAAAATACACCAGGCATTAAAAAATACTATTGCCCACTGCTTGAGGCAAGATAAATCTGCAAGATCTAATTTCCACGTGGTAAGTGAACTGTCAAATAATTAAATTCCTAGTAGAATAAAATAAGTAAATTTCTTACCATTAGCTGAGCATACCCCAACATGCCTGCGCCGAGTGTGCATCTGTGCGACATCAAACCACTTATTTCTGAGCACATCATAGCATTCTGTACTCTTAAAGGGGTCTCCAGAAGCTCCACGTCCACCCACACAAAACAACACACCTGACAAAAACAGCAACAACATAATAACATAGACCAATTATCATAAAAATAAAAGAACATTTTTTGTGTGTGAATAATTTAAGTTTGGGAAAACAAAAGACAAAAAGGATAAGCTTTGAAAATAACTAGCAAACTTGACTGAAGAGAACAATTATTGTGATTGATCTGAAAACTACAAGGATTTTCACAGATCTTCATTGAAACAAATGTGAATTTACACCACCCAAATATAATGTCCTTAGAAAATGATTCATGATTTAAAAAAAGTTTTTGTACAGTGCCATTGTTTCATTCTCAAATTGTGATGTTTATTTGTATAATTCTAATCTACACCATCTAACAACTGTTCATGTAAAATAAGGCTAAAATTGGTCCAATATTTCAGAGAGATTCTTTCAGAAAAAGAACTGTCTGGTTTGAACTGTCTTAAGATTACGATTACTTTCAACACTGTGTTGCATCCATTACTTTAAGTACTTATGCAGCTATCAGTCCAACTTTTATGTAATTGCCAACAGGTAAATGCAACATTTCAATTCATGAAGTGTGATGAATGTCTAACCTGTAACTACATTGTAGTAAATGCACTTAACTAAACCTACCGATATAGAAACACACCACACATGTATCTAAACACATACAATTTATAAATGACTGTGTGTATATGAACACACATTGAAAATATAAATTACATGTCTATGTGATGTGCAAAGACATGTAAAAGCTTTCAGTGTAAACATATAAACAAAGAAAGTGGAGAACGTAATTATTACTTTAAAGGAATAAGTCACAATGACCTTTTCTTCAAGGATTGAGTAAGATAGTACTGCCACATGTTTGTACTGAAGATGCATTCAAGTATGAAGTGTTATGAACACCCTGCTAAAAGATGCACTTCAAAACCCTCAGTTATGAGGTTATCCGGTGCTCATTTTAAAAGGACAAATATGGAATAGCTATATACTGCTATTATTATTTAAAGGCAAATATTGAACTCAAAAGCAAGTATTTATTAACAAATTATAAAAAATGTATGTTATTGTTACATAAACTTTTTTTTTTAAAGTAACCCATTTCATCTTGCACAAATGAAAGTGGGTTATGCAAAACAAGACATGCAGTACATACATGAATCATTAGTGAATGAAATGATCTAAGGCCTGAGAATGGTTGTATAATCTAAATACATAACTGAAAAAATGTCTCAGTTTATACAATTACTATGAACCTGTACATCTGTCTGTACTGCTGATATGCAACTTTGAAAAAGTATATATCAGTGCTAACAGTCAACAGTCAGTAACATTACATCCACAACTGACAAAATTTATAAAACAATTAAATATAAAAATAAAATCATAAAATTATAATGGCATGTTGATTAAAAATCTTACCTGCATAAGTTTTTCTTGGACAAATGCGTGCCGTTACCTTGACATCTGGAATGAGGCTAACAAGGGACATCTGGTAGTACTTTGCCTCATCGAGGTAATCCCGACAATCATGATTCTTCTTTATCAACTCCTCCATTTCTATCTTCTCCATCAAGTATGTTGGTTCTATTAGAGCCAACTTCACGTGAGACATTAGACCAGGTAACTGTTCCTTGCGTGTCTCAGCATCATGGTTTACCCATTTCATGACTGCTTCATAAACCTGTTCTTCATTTTCTACATGCAAGTCAGGGGATGAGACAAGTCTTTCAAGCAAATTCACAGACATGTTCTTGAATTCAACATTTTCTACAACTTCAAGAAAATAATCCAGAATGTATTCATCAACCATTTTCATGAGTTCCACACGATTATGCTGCTCAGCAAACTTTCTCACATCTATACAGTTTGATGGATGTAGATGTGTTTTCATAAAGTCACAGCAAGCCTGAGCTACAGCCTCTATTTGAAGAATTGAAGAAGCATATAATATAGGCTGAACATTTTCTGTGGATAGGCTGATTTTTGAAGTGTAAGCAAATTTAATAAGCTTTTCCATTGCATTTTCATCAATGTCATAAATAGTTATCACATCCTGTTTGCTTTCTGCCATTTCAGACGTGAACATGGCTCGAAAATACAAACTGGTACAAGCCAGAACCATCCTGTGACACTTGAATGATTTGTTGCCCACTTTAAGTTCCACATCACAGAGATCACCTTTTTCATAGAATTCTAAAAGTGTCTTAAAGCTGTCTCTGAACAACGTCTTCACTTCATGAGTGAATGTCTGACATGATGGTGACATGCTGGCTGAATCTCCTGAACTGGGTCTCTCCATTGCTTTGTCATGAGCCATTTTCCTTAAAGAGGCTGAAGAGGCCCGGGATACAGAATAATAGATTTCTGAAGCTGGACGTAGTTTGTGTTGGGATGTATTTCTCTTGACAGGTGATGGAGGGATTGGAGGAGCCTTTCTCGAATAGCTGGGTAAGCTATCGTTCCGCTGAGGTGGAGGAGGCACGTGAGGCATAATAACTCGGTCACGTCTTATTCTCTGAGATCTTCATTGTCATGTCAACAGATTTTGCTAGCTATAGCAACAGTTCACTATCACATAACATACCTGAAACAGAAAACAAATAATTGCTTTCACAAAACTTGCTAAGTCCAATTTGAAAAAAAAAAAAAAAAAAAAAAAACCACAATGTTTTACTATTTCCAGTATCTGTACAAGATCCTAGGTGTCAAAACCCAGAAAACTGTATAACAATGTTTAACAAAGGCTGTTATAAGACAGTACTATTCAGTACATCAAACATTCAATTTATGTGGTTATCTTCACTGAAAATGCTCTTTAGTTGTAATGGACCTCTATGCAAACACTGTATGAAATCATTTAGTCCTGTGATATCTTGTATATCTCGGGTAACAACCACAGTTTAAAAAAAAAAAACTTTCAGTATATATATATATATATATATAAAGAGTTCCTATTTTCCTTTATATAAGTTTTGTTATTATTCTTAACTACTTGTCATTCATTAAATTAAGCAGCTGCAAATCCAAATATACAACTTGTGCATCCCAATAAATTTTAGTTCATGGGTTTTATTATTCTCACATCAAAAATGTTTTGGTAAAAATGTCTCAAACAGATTATATCCAGTAAGTTAGTGAGTAAGACAAAACAATATTCATCAGTAGCATGTGTAGAATGATATTTTATCAGGAATTATGTGTACATAATATGTAACTAAAAACAACCCATAAAAATAAGTTATTTCATATCTACACTAAATTGGGAAAGCCTTCATTGTATTTAGAAAATCATTGTATTTCATCAGTATATTGCAGAATTCTTCAGCCAATGAATGTCATTGCAAATTTGTGAAAAATAAGTTTTATTGGATATCTCTAACTTGGCAAGAACATTTGTCCAAGACAACAAAACAAAACAAAAACGTTTTATTGAATATTGTTTGGAAAATTAAGTGTAAACAACACAACAGATGTTATTTTTAAAATGGGTGAAAAAATTAGGGTGTTTTACTCAGCTCTGGAAATAAAAGCAAATAGATACCCTGAAATGCATTTTGGCATATTTGACTTTTTTCATCACCCAATTAATAGCATTTACCTTCTTATATTGCAATCAAATAATTATCAATTAAACAATCAGTGTATGTAATTATATTTGTAATATTAATTTACATGTACTACTCTACATCGTCAACTTGAAGAAAGACAATATAGTAATTTTAACCGACATGGACAGAATTTTCAAACAATCCACAAGCCATGGGTTCTGTGATTTTCAAACAATCCACAAGCCATGGGTTCTGTGATTTTCAAACAATCCACAAGCCATTGGTTCTCTGATTTTCAAAATGCTCAAGTTAAACAAGAATAATACATACATACAATATATATATATATATACAGTGTATATATATCCTAATTAAACTATAAAGTAAACGGAAAAGAAAAACTCTAGCCAAAACACATTTTATATTCACAGTATAATAAATAACAATACCAAGAGAAAGGCCCAACAAGAAGAGGTTTATTGTTTTACTGGACATTATGCATATCAACAGTAATTAAATGGTAGCATGATGGTAAAGAATACTAGCTACATGCATAGTACTATAGTACATTCTTAGTCTTGATATTTTTGTATTGTCTTATAACATCTGTTTAACAAAATGACACATAGTATCATCTTCTAACCAAAATAAAGAACAAAAACAGAAATGTTGTACAAGAAGTAAATCTTAAAATGGATGGCACCGAAGAAACATTCACCTTACAGAAACATTTAGTATGTTGCCTGACCCTTGACATTTCATTCATAGATTCAGTAATCCAGGAGCTCCAGATGTTTTCAATTTGCCTGATACTCAAGCCTTTTATGACACTGAAGGCTATTCTCAAACTCAAAGACTATAGTTAAAGACTACCTCACACAAATGAACCAAGCCAGTTTAAAGCACAGCATCAACAACCTGTTGATCTGTTCAAGGTTAATTCCACAAAAGCAGCAGTTTAACAACCACCGTGGAAAACTTACCTGTTTGCCAGATAAGAATTGCACAAGCTGAAAGGGGAGATTCCTATGCTAGCTCTGTGCAGCCAAATAGACCAATATAGCATGTGGCTCCCATCTGGCAAAAGTAAATAGGTTATTTTTGTTCACATGTTTGAAGCACTCAATGTAGCCACTGTGCATGTTCCTGTGTTTAAATGATGAGTGTGTTCATGTGTTTACTTTAACATCCTTAACATTTCAAAGTAGGCCTAATGCTTTTCTTATAACAAGTATATATACAAACAAATTATATTTATATGCTAGCAACATTATTAGTGAAATTTGTGCTAATATGATTTTATAAGATAATTTTTGAGATGTGTGTAAAATGCAGGCCTGTTCAAATTCCACGAATGCTCTTTAACCATAAAAATGCTCATACATTCAAATTTTACAAAACCCACTTTTTGTTTCTACTAAATCTAGAGCATTGTTTACAAGGAGTCAGTTTTATGTCAACATAACATACTTTGTAAATGGGTTAAACAAAATGAAGAGTTTCTGTGGTCCAGCGGTAAGACATCGGACACTCAAGCTGAAGACAGAGGTTCAAAACCCACTGGAGGCAAGCATACCCTTGACTATGTGTCAAAATTACTAAATGTTTGACATCTAATAGCTGATGATTAACAAATCAATAAACAAAATGAAATGTGTTACATGGATTTTGTAAATTTTCATGCCTGCAACGTACAAGATTTTGTCACTTTGAGTATATACCTATAATAATGCTAGTGCTATACCACTGAAAAATAAAGGAGCCATCAATGGTAAAACTCATAAAAAAGCTTGCTAGTAATGAAGAATAATAAATTGATCTTATAATTAAAAACACTGATTATCTTATATTATTTAATAATAGAAGGATAATCCAGCATAGAAAACTCAGAGTGAATGATAACAAAAGCAAAATTTCTATTTGGGGCATAATGGCAAGTGCCTTAATGAAATGCAACCACAGGTTTGGGGTAAACCATAAAGAATGTCACATTAATTTTAGATGTTTCCGACAAAAATCCTCACCCCCTTGCAATTCTTTTTAATGCTAAACAGACTTAACATTAGTAATTTAACAGTTATAATAAAATTAATAATGTTTTCAGCAAGGTTCACAATTTGGACTGTGATAACCATAAATTCTTGTTTGATGTAGTTACGCACCAGTACACTTAAATAATAGGCCTGGCATAACATTGTTATAAAAAAAGTTTGTTTTCTTCACCAAGTGGATTATAAATATAATGGATACTAATGTTTTCAAACTGTAGTCACATGAACAAAGCATATTTTTGAAGATACACTTTGATTATGAATTTAGTCTAGTTTTATATGTTTCAGGCATGGCAAAAGCAAGGCATGAAGTACCTTGTTTCAAGTGGATACGAGATTATGCTCGATTCAGAATCTGTTCCGCAACGCCTGTTTTTGGCATTCAGAGTTCATACTCTATCAGCTATCAATGTATCATTTAGAATTATTTATAAGCCACAACAATGTTACATACTCTCATTGTTGTCTACTCAAACTATGCAAACTGACTCAATCTAACTGCTGACATTTATTTTTGGTAGTTAAATTTTATTGTTATATTATAGCATGCACTGACCACTTATCTGAAGTGATCAGTGCATGCTATAATACAACAATATTATTCATATTTATCAAAACATAATTAATGACAATTTCAAACCTTACTGAAGCACACATATTTTCACTTCAAAATATTAACCTTAAAATATGATCATTATATTCAAGTAATACATTATTTATTGTCAGGTGCCCTGTTTTGGTGGGACAGGGTGCATGCTTTATGGAAGATCTATGATGTCGCCCATTTTAGCATAGAAAATGTAAACAAACCGCTGTCACATGATTTAACAAAATAAGTACAAAACAAATCAATAGACCACATTTTAGAACAGTACACATCTGAATTTTGTATATTTCTTAATACCTTTTTAAACGTTTGTATAAAAGTCCATAATTTTAAAATAACTAATAAAATAAAAACAATTTACTTGTCAGATGTTGTGTTGTCGTCTGGCAGCTCAAATCATTTGATTGCCATGTGCTATATTTTCGCAAGTTCCTTTACAGATCATTGACAAAATATACATCTCTTTTACGTTTTTTTAAAGTGTCATTGTTTCATGAATGTGTTTCAAATGCAAAATAATGTACTTTTTACATGTATTAACAATTTTAAATAACACTTTTTGTTTCTACAGTTTATAAAATTATTAGCAACAAATGTTTTATTGATTTATTTTGAATAAACATGTAACTAAACAACATTATTGTTTGTGTTCCCAAACAAATCAACAAGCAAGATTTGTTTTTTTTAACACTTCATTTAACCATTTAAAAAATCATATTAAAATTATTTATTTGTGTATTTTGGGTGAAGACACAGTTTACAACTTTACAATTATATTCCATACTGTTTTAGTTTTAATCTGTACCAGTGATCACATCTTTCTAGTCATTCACCGAAACAGGTTACATAATTCTCAATATTGACTTTAGAGGGTTGCTATTTGTTTGATGCCTGAATTTTCAATATTACTGTGGGAAATTCAGTTCAGTGCACATTATTGGAACAGAAACTCCAATAAAAAGATAGATGGACATATAACCAAAATATCAGACTGAATTAAAAAAAAAAAAAATCAATTTATTGCTTTATACCCACTGAAACTGGTAACCCGATGATAGTTAATTTCTTTAACAAAATTGATAACCTAAACCCCTCTCCAAAATAAACACTAAAACATGTACAGTTGTTTAGGCAGTTCCGGATCAAGTGTCTTTGAACTTGCTCACATGTAATCGTATATCAAATTTTCATTTTATTTTAATACAATAAATAATTACTTACTTTCCTACTACAATTAAAATGAATAAGATATGTTGTATGAATATAATATGGGGGCATTTAACAAAAAATAATGATTTGTAATAACTGATTAGAATTGTCTGTCAGTTGTATCTAGTTGTTCGTGTTTAATTTCATGAACACCATAGTATGGATTCATGTTTGGTGATGACATTCTCCCATTTGTTTTAGTATGTGTAATCAGTGTGCTCATTGTGCTACATTCCATATACAGTGACAAATATCCAGTCTAGCTACATACATTAGGTATGTGATAAAAAATTAGAAATTTAAGGGATTCCAGTTTTATTAACATCAGTGAAAAGGTCTTAAAATGAATATGAATATGTACCAAATTCATATTTGTGTGATAAATATTAAGAACGTTGTGATGTTTTTAAACTGACAAAAACGACCAAACTTTGGTCACATTTTACAATGGAAAACGGTAAAAATGTGTTACCGAGTTTGATAAATTTAGTCATAACTTCTTTAATTCTTGTGCTAT
>JAULBS010130136.1:0-13471 GCA_032355785.1 Symmetromphalus regularis
GTAACATAAGACGTATAAAAGTTGAGTTCTGCCGGGTACCACCCTCTGCGTGTGGACCTTGGGGACCCTAAGAACAGGTCCTTAAAATTGGCTAGATCAACCATTGAAAGTACCAGTTGTACCCACGTCCATATTGTGCACCTGGCCTATGTTATAAAAAGATCACTTGCGACAGACATGTTAAGTGCTGCAAACAGGCCCCCAGAAGCCACAAAAGGGCCCTCAAAATGGGGCTTGATCAAACATTGAAGATACTAGATAAAACCAAATTTAAATGAACAGGTACATCCCACAAAGTGTAAAATGACCCATGCCAGACAAATTGTCTGCTGCATTGGCCCAACCAGACACCCCAAATGTTACGACCTTTGACCCTTGATAGTACTGGTCTAGCTAAAACATTGGAAGTACCAGATGAAACCAAGTTTAAATGAATAGGTACATCCCACACATTGCAAAATGACTCATGCCAGACAAATTGTCTGCTGCATTGGCCCTACTAGACACCCCCAAATGTTAGGCCCTTGGACCCTTGATAGTACTGGTCTAGCTCAAACATTGGAAGTACCAGGTAAAACCAAGTTTAAACGAACAGGTACATCCTACACAGTGTAAAATGACCCATGCCAGACAAATTGTCTGCTGTATTGGCCCTACCAGACACTTCCCCACCCCACCCGTCCAATGTACAGTAGAAAATTTACAATGTCAAAAATAACAATGCAATTACAGCATTTTATTGTATACGCAGAGGGTGGTACCCGGCAGAAATCGACTTTTATACGTCTTATGTTACTCCCACCATGCCCCTGTGGTCAGATATTAGTAACTCCTTCGTTTGAGCTTAGGGGCATTGGCTCCCGGTCTAATAAAAGTATTTCCCACTTATGGTCTCTTTTCTCCATTTTCCCGTCTGTTCTTTTACCGTTTTGTATCGAATTTTAAAAAAAAAATTCATCTTTTTCCGCCTCATTTTGCTTCTTTCTGTCATTTTTTGGCCTCTTTTATCTCCTTTCTGGCTCCTTTCCGGTGTTTAGGCGCCCCGCTATCCACCAATGAACAAATATAAGCTGTCTGGCCAAAATGCTATGAGCCAATGAAGAAAGCACTGGTTCAGCTACGTTTTTTCGTTTGAAAGATTTTTGAAGAAATAGAACTAAAAGTAAAATTTGTTTGGACTTGTTTCACTTGACAAACAATTATAAACTGGTTCCATTTCTAGACGTCAGCTACATACGGAATACTTAATTCGCTTAGGTTCATATTAATCGACAAAACACGTAAACATCTAAAACTTAAAACACTTTTTTTTATTATTCTTTTCTGCAAAAATCATTGCTTCTAACGTGATCGGTGGGAAATATAAATAATAATGGATTAGAATAGAATATATTTTTATTGTTTCCGCCAAAATGCATATTCAAAAAAGATTACGTTTCATCCGATCCACTTACCGCATGCTGTCCGGGATGGGAAGTGCAATAGATATCTATATAGACTGGGCCGTGCAGAGCTGGCAACAGGCCGGGCCAAATGGGAAATATTTTATTATAGGCCTCATTTCAAACTGTTAATTATTTTTGTAATCAGTGCTAAATATATATTATTTATTTATGGGTATATACATGTACATGTAGAGTATATGATGCACTCTGTTTACAATATCAATATTTTTTACCAAAGATCCAAGAGTCTACCTTTGCCTTTACCAGGGGAAGTAGGCCATCAAAATCGTAGGCCCATACCAATTGGCCCACCTGCCAACCCCCCAAACCCCCTCCTACCACCTCAGGTTCTGGTCTGTATATAGATAGATGGTCCTTTATAAGAAAGAGGGCGAAAAATGCATCAATGCTTCACAGTTTCTTTATATGATCATTAATATCTGAATAGTTGATATATTATATAAACAGACAGTTCTAATATCTCTTAACGAAGTGCTACATTTTAACAAATATAAAGAAAATTAATATGTGTGTAGATGCATACAACTATTTGTTAATACTTGTATTTAAAACTTATTTTAATCTTCTTCACCGTTTATGACAACGCTTACACAACATTTAGATTTTTTTGGTCAACATAAAATTAGATTAATTACATGATATTAACAAATGTTTAACATATGGAACTATTATAACTGAAATAAGCTTTACAATGTTTATTTACAATTTAGTAAATATATTATTTTCATAATAATGTAATTGACTGAGTAAGCACACATTTTGTAATCACTTATGTATACATGACTGCAATTGTCAAAAACCTTTTAAAGTTAGTAATAGTCTTCAAAAGGCATATTTCCATGCCTGTTATGTTGATGCGTTAAACCATATGGTTCCTTCCTCTGCATAGGACCAAATATAGCATACACTGGTCGTCTGTATTGTGACGTCATAAAGTTTGAGAATGGATATAGCTTTTCGTCCCGATAACTAAGACGGTTTACTCCCCGTGCCATCTGTGTTATGGATGGGGGTCGACCAGGTTCCCGATATTTCTCATGGTCAACTGGCCAGTCTTTTTGTTCTCGTGTCCACTTGCTAACCGCTGATGTCCCAGGATTGAACTGCCAACGACGTTGGCATGGCTCCTTAAGATGTACTCTCTTTGGGAGCTCCTCCTGTCGGCTGATAGGATCCCCGGAGTCATACCACTTGTCTGTCCAATGCTATAATACAATAAAAGTATCATTGATAAAACATGGCCACGTAATTAAAAAAAAACAAAAAACGTGTGGATATTTATGTTAAAGTAAAAATAGCAAGGACTTATCCTCTCCCCTCGTGCTCCATTCGCCCGAGAATCTCACTTTTTTTTTTTTTTTTTACTATAGAAAATAGCATGCTCATCCTCTGACTATATAAAAAAATATTTGTTTATAACAACGTTATGCCCCCTCCCTAGGATTTTGATCAGGGTACATCCTAGTTTCCGACGTTAGACAGCTGTTAATTACTGATGTTTACTGTCTACATCAGTAATTAACAGCTGTCTAACGTTAGAAACTCGGAATAGGTACATCCCTGAATAAACTGCAAAGTGGTTATTTCATTCACTGACATGCATGTTTCTGAAAGGTCAGTCACTGTTTTGAAACGTGTACATTTGCTTTTTGATGTAAATAATCTGAATACATAACCACAACGATGTTAAACATTTATTAATATCATGTAATTAATCAAATTTTATGTTGACCAAAAAATCTAAATGTTGTGTAAGCGTTATCATAAACGCTGAAGAAGATTAAAATAAGTTTTACATACAAGTATGTAACTAACTCAATATTAATCAATGAAATATCCTTTCTTATAATTCTAACATAACAGTTTCTTAGCTATTTTACAAAATGATAAACCATATACAAACCTGATATGTGTCTCTACTAACTATATTTCTGGTAAACTTTTCTGGCACTGTTCGTCTGAAAGAAAAAAAGTAAATTGCAGGAATTAATAACTTGTCATATGCATTTTAATAATTATGTAATTACCTCTTAGTATTTAGTATGTGTGTGTGTGTGTGTCTGTAACAGGCCCGCACGCAGGGGGGGGGGTGCGACGGGTGCGCACGCACCTCCCTAAATCTGTCAAGGTCCGTAAATGCACATTTGGATTGGCGCTAATTTACTCGAATAACGTTAAAAACGAAAAAAAAACAACCGGGCCGTCACAAACCCACCCCCCCCCCCCCCCAAAGAAAATCCTGCGTACGGGCCTGTGTAATTACTTTGTATTGGATATATAATAAGCATGTAATTAAGTTTAAAACAAACAGATACTATTTTATTTACTGCACTCATGAATCGCCATGAAAACAGTTGTGACACCTGATGTTCATGAATGATGACCGTAACCCAGTGGTGTAAGTACAGATTTAATTAGTTGTCGCCCATTGTTTTCACCAACATTGAATCCTAAATAACATAACAAGTTATTATGATCTAAACTATATCTCTGATTTTTTGTATATCTTAAATACTGAAGAGTAGGACGTATGTTTCACTTTCAGTTTGAGATTTATATCTTCATTTGGTATGGGATCGTTGGTGTAGCTAATATTTTGGACTGGGGAAAACGCATTACGTTTTATTTAAGTTTTATAACTGCTGTTATAATTGTAATGACAAAAACAATAACAATAACAACAACAGGTGTAGATTTAATAAGGCATAGTATGTTGGTCAAGAATTGTTTAAAACAAAAATATGAGTGGAATGTCAAAAATGTCAGAATTTTGTTTTTCTTTCTTTAGTTTATTCCAAAATCCTGGATCTATCCATGACAGAACATATCATGGATATGTCAAGGATATGTTACACTGTTAAAGATCACAATTATGTTCAAAAGTGCTGTACATACCCCTAGAACCAGTAGATAGATAGAAAGATACAACATTATATTACATAACTGAATACTGAGAAAGAAAGTGATAGAAAAAGACAAAAGGCAACTTATTAATGGAGACTTTTTTTAAATCAGACATGCATATCATAGGCAAAGGATACAGGTGACGCAGCGCCGTATTTTATTATTATTATTTTTTTAATTCTTTATTTTTCCTTTGATATACTTCCAAAGCTGTGCACAGAGAGTGAATGTTTATGTCTGTAACATTTATTTCATATTTTATATTCATAAAAAAATAAATAATATTTGCAGACTGTATATTTATTTTTAAATTTTGTATTGGCTTTTGTAAAAGCAAATGAAAATAAATTAACATACTGTCCAAAATAAAAAAAATAAAAAATTTATTTATTTATTTATTAATAATTTAAAAAAAAAACTTATAGTAAAATTTAAAAGGGTGGTTTTTCCTGGTATCACAAATTTAAAACACTAAAAAATCTTCCTGATATTACATTTCAGACACCCACGATACTCAAGGGAATGCAGACGCCCATTACTTCACCCTGTATCCACTACTGATAATTATTATTACTATGTATATACAGTTAACAAACTCGTTTAATAAAGTTCGTATGACACAGACGCTCATGTAATAATCTCTATATCTTACATATAGATTGAATTGTAAATTAGAAAACCTAGATACCTGAACATGTCCTGTGATGCCGGATACTTGGGCACAGTGGGTGGGTAGTTTACCCAGTATGGGTATCGACTCTGTGGTCTGTTGTGGAATAGCGTATCAGCCATGACTGCTTCCTGCGAGTCTACAGGTACACGCAAACAAACCACCAGTACTTTAAAAAAAATTAATAACAAAACACCAACGTACTAGACTAACTAGTGGTGATGTTTGATTGGGGTGACGTCACCGGATTATTCTCCGCTAGGGTGGCTTTATTCTACACATGTATTAGAATCTAATTATTTTAAAAACAGACAAAAGAGAACAAATGAAATCCTAATGAAAGTGGATTTATAAACAAAAATAACGCTCTCTTGTGATGTTAATCAAAAATAAACCCACGAACAGGAAGTTTACATTTATCTATGCTTTAGGAGGCTAGCAACGAGCGTCATGGCGACGTTGACAATCGATGAGGTCGCTTGTGAAACTGTCGATTAACTGGACAAAATAATTATAAACAACACATAAATTGTGGTAAATAATAATTAGGTGGATTGAATATAAACTAACAGGTGTCAGTCGTCATTATAATTGAACGTGATTTAATAACATTACATACAGACGTGTGTGTATATTCAGCGGACGCAAAATATAACCATGACTGCATCTTCACAATTCTTGTCCATTCCAGCAAAACTTCCAAAACTGTGGTATGTACAATGCTATTCAGATTTTACCATAACACTACCCACTTGCGTAGACAATATTTGTTTGTGTGTGTGAGAGAGCGCGTGTGTGATTGTGTGTGTGTGTGTGCGCGCGCGCGTTGCTGGGGGCGGGTGGGGGAGGGGGCATTTTAAAGAATGTTTTATAAATCCAGATTAAAATAAATAACATGAAATAAAAACATGACGGAGGTAGTTACTATATTTGTAACTTTAAAATAATTTGAAGTTACAACATGGCCGCATAGATACCATTGAGGAAAATTCTGCATTACGTGGTTCACATTTGTAATTATATATACATAGTTATTAATTGATATTAATTTCGCTGATATAATAATCTGTTTGTTATGTATATATTGTATATGCATGAGAAATAATGTCAGTTTATGATACTTTTAAACAGTTATTAAATTTTTAATTAATTTTCGAGTTATTATATTATTCAGGCAGCCCAGACTCCACGAATGGAATCCATATCACTGTAGTGCCCCAGACGTAGCACAGGTATAAACAACTATCTGTATTATTACTACATTACATGTATTATTAACGTTATAAATATATTGCCTTCCACAATTTAGCATATTTTACTAATAAAACACATTCTTCAAATATATATACTTTTTATTAATATGTTTTTTGAATAGTACTTGTATTCCGATTCTCTGACATCACGTAATGTGAAGTCACATAATTTGATGTCAGAAAATAGGACTAGTGAGCTCGCAAATGTTTAATTTGTATGAGGACTGCCACTTAACCATTTGGAAATATTTAAAAAATAAAATAATAATAATAAATACATTTTAATAATAATAATAATACAAAAAGAAAACAAAGAAAAAACAGTACGATATAATCATTTAAAACTACATGTACATGTATTATAATGTACATGTCTTGTCGCAATGACGTATGCCTGTTTTACTCACATTGTACATATTTACCATGACCTCATTATGAAATTTCAAAAAGACTCATCATCGCAGTTTTGTTTCGAATTATGATGACAGTCCTTATAGAAAAAGAAAAGAAAGAAACCCGCTTGTTTTAAGAGTGTGTTTTATGATTAAAAACGTGGGGTTGGGGAAGGAGGCTATGTTATCACCAGTGGCCAGTGCCGTAGCCAGCACTGAACTTTTTTTCTTTTTTTTGACCATGCTTATAAAACTACGAAACTTTTTTTTTTAAAGTTGAAAGCATAATGAGCCAAGTATTATATCATATAAATGATATAATACTTGTCAGAAAAGGTTCCCTGCATGGTAGACTATCATTATCGACAAATCCCTTAAAATTCAACAATTCTAACCCACCAAAAAACATCATCCAGAATGAGAAGGGGATACCATGTACCATACAGTGCAGCCCTCTTAAAATTTGCCCTGTCTGTTTTCAGCCTCTGGCTACGGGACTGGTGGCGGACCTACATTGTTGGGCCCTGAAGCTTGACTTGTTATGGGGGTTTTCGCAACTAGCAACAAGGTCTGGGTTAAGAAATATAGGCTAAAGTCGCTTCTGGGGCATCTCTTGTGTTAGGAGCCTCGAAGCTTATGCTTCAGTAGTTTTATTGTAGATCCGCCCTTGATTATCACTTTAATACTACATTCATTCGTTATTACTATGTATATTATTAAATGTCATTATTACTACATTACATTTATTGTGACTTTATTATATTTATTACTATATTACATTTGTTATTACTACAATACATCCATTATCACTATATTACTTTTTTTTTCATAAAATGAAAAACGTACTGTCAGATTTTTTGTGTTTAGTTTTTTTCTTAATATATAAAATTTATGTCGAGTTCTACTATTAACGGTGTGTATTTTAAGGAGATATGTTTCGTACTTTTTATTTGAAAAGCATGTTTTCCAACAGTTTCTGTAATGAAAAACGCTTAATGTGAATAATGGAAGTTTGTAAATATTTTTGTTTGAGAATATTTTTCTATTTACATTGTGTTTATGGATGTGTTTTTCACAGGCTGGATGGCGCAAATGGAGCGCTGAACACCCAGATTGGTATGCGCGGCGTGATACATCAACTCATCCAGATTGGTACAACCGACGTAGGGATACAATAAGGCGTGGTAAGTAGATCAGAAATTTATGGAATTGTATACGAAGATTCATATTTTTTAAATCAGTGTTGCGTGTTTTTCACGTTAAACATCAGTTATTGTTGTTACTATAATCATTAAAACTTTGATGTTTGACTGAAACCACATTTTACAAATTATTAACTGAGTGTCAATGTAAATCAATAATTACTTTACTATTATAATAAAATAATTTAAAACAAATATCTTTTCTGATAATACAATGGAAGAAAGATTCCTTCACTTTGATAATGAAGGATACATTATCCACGTATAAAATATCCATAACCGCATCTCTTCCACTCACATTTCAAGAAAATGAGCACACTGAATGTTAAACCAAACATACAGGATTTATGAAGGTAGTTGGCATCCAAATGTAATGGACGGATTTTTTTATGACAACCAACTGTCGTTTTGCTAGTTAACCAAATGTTAAATGTAGTGGGGTTGCGTGCGATCGTTTTCCTTTAAAGGTTATAGTCAGTTTTTAAAGGAGGGGGGGGGGGGGGGCTCCGAACTCTCTGGATCCGCTTCTGCTATTATATTTATATTTTGGCGACGGCAATAAACTGCTGCTGCAAACTTGTTCAGTATCGCTTTCACAACACATTAGTAGACTGCCGCCTTGAATTTCGAGGGCTGTGCCCATATTTATATGTACTCTACAAAACATTAGCTGTTCGTTTCGTTATTTCAGCTGATTACAAGAACGTGAACTGGCACTACGAACGTCCATCAAAACCAACTAGCCGTACACACGACGACTTCATTCCATACACCAACGAGGTCATGCACGGGGACGTCGTCAAACCTATGTCACACAATAAAGCCTACAGAGGAAGCTTTAGTTACGTGAAACCATTCCCAGCAGAAGTGCCAGCTCCTAAATGGGGACTGTACAACCCTCCTTACTACCAGGAACCTTGCAGACTGGGTAACTTCCCACCCGTCAGATATAATGGATATCAACATTGATTAGAAGTACTGATCAAATATGGATTTACAAACGGCTAGAGACTGACGTCCCATATAATTTTAATAGTTATGTTATGATAATAAAATATCAATGGTTTACTGTTGTTTCAACATTGTTTTGACTTTACTATACTTCTGGCTTTTCTTTGAATACAATTATAATTCAAGTGACTATATATACTACAGAAAATACAAATAATAATCGTAAGATACTCGTTCCAAGTGATGAAATACCATGGCCGTAGGAACCTGTGTGGGGGCCAGGTGCCCCCATCTTTTGAGATCTTTTTTTACACTTTAAGGTTTGTCACTGTAACCAAAATCTGATAGCGTTTGTACCCGACCTATCAGTGGCACCCACTACAAAAGTCGTTCCTACGGGTCCGAATTTTTATTATACTATGAAGTGTGTATGATGTAGTGTTTCAAACATGTTGAGGCCCTATTCCCTATTTTGTATGATAGTGTATAAATAAACATGAACGCATTAATATACGAGTGTGTACCTCGAGAAATAAAAAATAATGTTATCTTTTTATTTTATGATCATACTTTATTTAAAATAAATGAACTTATTCTATCGAAGAAAAAGGATTGGCTTCTTTTAAAATTAACGTTTAGTCATGTGGGTTTTTTTCTGTCAACACCCAGCAATTTTATATTATTTGCGACATTAGACCATCTTTAAAAGTATGCGACAGTTACACTAACGACCAACAGGGCTCAAATTCATAAAAGCATTACTGCTACAGAGAAAGTAACTAAAATGCAATTCATGAAAGCTTGTTAATGTTGTTGCTATTTAGTTGACAACTAAGAATGCTGGCTCGCATTCAAAGCACAACTAACACGGCACTTGCTTTACCGACTCGTCATTTCAAGCAATATGGATTTGACCCACCCCCCCACCCCATTATCTGTGGCGCCCTTTTTGGCGACATTAGGATTTGATTTATTGAGTACGTTTCAGGCGTCTTTCAAATGACAGATGGCACCCCTATTCAGTCTTTCCCACCCCACCCCAATGTTTAAACGGCTGCGCCGACACTGATGTAATATGAATTTTATTTTCACAGTATCTGAAAATCACATTTAATGCAATCACAATGGATAATGTGATTAATGTTGTTGTTGTTGTTGTTTTTTTTTTTGTTGTTTTTTTAATTACCCACAAAAAAACGAATATTTATTCATTGTGGAAAAGTATGAAGAATTTTAAAGACATTATTGATGCACCACAAAAAAGATTGCAATACAAATAAAAAAAGAGAGGCTTGGAAAATTATCGAGGCCCAAATTAGGGTTCGATTCCTCGAGGTTACTTGAAGCATAGAAGATTTAAAATTAAAATTATAAAAATTCCGATCAAAATAGCGTAAACACGTAGAGAGAGAAAAGGAGAGGAAGCAAACAGAAGGGAAAACCCCACACGATGTCATTGACGCCCACCAGAAAATCATATATATCATATATAACACGCACACACACGTGTGTATGTGTCTATTATATTTATTTTTTAAATTTGTAATAAATCATTTATGATTTATTTATTTCAATGTATACTTTACATTGTAGGATTCGTTAAAATGGCTAATTTTGTAGTATATGATTGGTCCATAAATTATTTATTTTGCATTTCTATTTAATTTTTATAATTATGGTTATACCATTTAAAACTTATTTTTTACATAACATATGGTACCTAAATATACCATTGTATATTCTACATCTGAGACTGAAGATATGCCTGTTGAAGGAACATGAAAATCTTAATCCACCCAGTATACTTCAATTTTAGCATCAAAGCCTTCAAACATATCTAGTGAAAATACACAATATGATTGTTTGGTAGACTTGGAGAAAAAAATCGTAAAAATTAAGCAAACAAACTTTCTTCTAAAATAAGAGGAATAGAAACTTGAAATACAACTGTTAAATATTTTTTTTTTTTAAACGACAATGGAAATGCTCAATACATTAAAGTTTATTTGAGTTTCAAATTAATGGAATAAAGATGTTGAAAGATAAATATCTTAATTTACTTTCATTCATTTATCACTTTGGTTTCATGCGGAATGTCCAAGGCAACTTTATTCCCACACAAGAAAATATTAATATTTCACTATTTATTCACCAATAAACCTATCTAAAGGGTTCGTACGATCTAAAAATACGCTCCCATCGTATTGCATGTCATATCTCTGGCAGCTGTAATAATCTTTGTGCCATCTTCATAGTCTGACATCTGACAAATAAATGATTAGTAGCTTGCTAGTGATTTAGAGCTACTCCCGATCAACTCTAGACTTAGCAAACAACTTAAAAGCTTGCTAGCATTAGAAGGGTTTTTATGAATAACACTTAACAAACTAGAGTTAGAAGCCAGTTCAGCAGCTAACTAGCCTTAGCAAGCCTTTATAAATTTGGCCCCTAAGTCCTGTTTCCCATTGCTTATTTCATAGAATCAAATATGTTTTTACGTTTTTTCTTCTAACACATAGTTGCTTGATCTACCAGGGGCGGATCCAGAGGTTTCATTTCTGAGGGTTACTTATTATCACTGGAGAGAGAAGATTGGGCAAGGAGATAGCAGATAATTACACACATGTATTTACAAAATAAATAACAAAAGCACTGAATGATTGTCGGATGGTGATGAGCAGTCCCCTGAATCCGCCCATGCCTTTATTTGTACACCAAACAAACGTAAATTTGTGAATTTAAAACTTGTCTGTTGATATTTTAAATATGATTCCTATTCATTGTATGAAGCAAAATCAATTGTTATAATAGGCATACAGTGAAATAAAAAATTGACTATCCAGTAAACTTTGTCTAAAAATAGCATGCAATAAAATAAAAACAATTCTTAAAGTGACAAGATATTTTAAGGTATACTATAGTGCGTCCCAGAATTTAACATCTTTATTAATAAATCACCAATACAACACCACATTTTAAAATACATTTTCAACACCCGACACTTAATATTTTTATAATGACGTTACACTAAAAGTGTGAAATATTTTTATAACCATTAGTACAACAGTTAAAATAGTTATAAAACACGTGGAATGATTTTTGTATATGATTTTTTGTTAAAACGTGTTCATTCCTCAAACGATGTTTTGCGGGTAATTTAGTTTGGTATTTTGAAGTAATTTTAAAATTCAAAATGGCTGATGTTCATAAATATGTAAAATAAAACGTTTTGTAAATTCTTGATTATAGAAACCTGCAACCTTTCTTAGATGTGTGGTTGTATTTGGGTGTTATACTAAAATATATTTTAAAAAAACTGGTAATATGCCTTTAATTTTGTTTTATTTCGTGTTAACGGATCAAGTTCATAGTAGGCTACCACGTTGGTACCGATAAGAACCTGGTGCTACTTTCCCACAAGTGTTCTTCTTATCTGTATAAATAACATATTCTTAACTAACAATTACCTTTTTGACCGATCTACAGGTGAGAAGCTTGTTTTGTAACTTAAAGAGATGGTTCTGGTAAAATTACAAGCGGATTAAAGGTTTTAGAACAAATATTTAAACGTTCATAAATAGTAGGGTAATATATAATGCTCACGTAGCCATTTTTTTCCAACGAATATATATTCATTGTGGAAAAGTATGAAGAATTTTAAAGACATTATCGATGCACAACAAAAAAGATTGCAATACAAATAAAAAAAAGAGATTTGTGATTTGGATTCACTAGTACATTTAAAGCAAGTGCTATTTATATATAATTATCTTTCTTATATCACTTTATCCGATGAATTTTAGCCTTACAATAAGCTTAAAATATTTACATTCTTCTTTTATTGTGTTTATCATATTAAAAATGATCGGAAAAAAGAATAAATTAATTTTTAAAAATCACACGCATTTTTACTCCTATTGACAAAATAATAATTATGACTTTTTTCAGCCATTTTGAATTTCAGCAAAATAATTCCTTTACAACAATTAAATTTTGCTTTGAACAAACTGTACTAAATGTATTATTTTAATATATCAAAATCTGAAGCGAAACAATTGGTCCCTATTTGTATTTTTCCCCAATTTAAAGTTTGGTTATATGTTTAAAACATCTTATGGCTCCTGTCAAGGTGTTTGATATTGAATACTGAAAACAACATACATTTTCAACTTAGACAAAAGAAATAGATATTCTACAATAAAACAACAAACAAAACAAACGCAGAACTTCATTCTGAGAGGAAATTTAACTGATCATCACAAAATGAGGTATCCTTGTCCATTAACTGTGTGTTGAAGTCTAATCTGCCTGTGTGCAAACACACTACACCGTTAGTAATGTGGTTCCTCTTTAAAAAAGCACATTTAAAGAAAACGAATCTATGAAATATGTGTTAAGATAAGGTAATTTTAAAATAGCTATTGATATGTTAACATGTTTTTTTCATAATTATTAATCAGAAATCGAATGTCAGTATCCTCCATTTCTGATTCGGTATAAATTGCTTTATCGTGATGACCACGCAACTGCATATGTGCACCAAGATGAACACCTGTCTATTCGCATGAATCACAAGACACACACGTTATCTTGCAGCAACGTAAATGATAATTTATATAATATCTGTTTAGGT
>JAULBS010130147.1:0-13469 GCA_032355785.1 Symmetromphalus regularis
GGATGGATGGATGGATGGATGGATGGATGGATGGATGGATGGATGGATGGACATATGGATGGACATATGGATGGATAGATGGATGGATGGATGGTTGGACGGACAGATGGATGGATGGATAGACTGATGGACTTATGGAGGGATACACAGACAGATGGATGGATGGATGGAAGGAGGGACAAATGATTAGCCAGATGGATGGATGGATGGACAGTATGTCACTAAAATGAGCTATTATTGTGACAAATTAAGGAGGCAAATGAACAAATAGATGGATGGATTGATGGTCATTAAAATTCTACAACTGATAAAACAATGTCAAACATTTCGGGGAGGGGGGGGAACAAAAATATAAACATTTTGTATATTTATATTTTTATTTTGCTGATATACCTGATATTCTATTGTCCAAAAATGCAGAGCTTTTAGGAGTGAACCCATTTTAATGTAGGTAGTTAACAAAACTGGATAGTGCAAAATGAATAATTGTACATAAATGCATTTGACTCTAATCCGTGTGTATTAGCAATATATAAAATATATGTACAGCATTTGCTTTTGAAGCTCTTCTCTTGATGCTGTCCCTAGTGGTAGATACTCGGTTCTTGTCCTGTTCAATGGTCCATCCCAAAGCCAGCATTGCTTTGATGTTCTCTCTCACTGGGTCAGTATACCTTCGCTTGAACTGCATAACAAAGTATGTAAATATAATATTGTGTCCAAACAGGACATTAATATAGAAATTTCACTATGGCAAATTAATGTTAAAGAATCTCTCAAACTTGTTTACTATACTACAAATACTCTCTATGTGGTAGTTCATTAATTGGCAATTACCTATTTGTACACAGAGCAGGGCTGGTGCAGCCAGGGGGCAAGGGTTCATTTCCCCCACCCACACCCCAATAATTTGTGGTGCCCTCTCTTTTGCAAAAATAGGATTTGCATTTGGTACATTTATTGAGTATTGTTGTATTATTGCCATTCAAATGACTGACTGCAACCCTATTCAGTCTTGCTCCCCTTGCCCAATATTTAAATGGCTCTGCAGTCCCTGACATAGAGTACTAACTTTCAGACCTGTTTAATAATGACATAAAGACAATAAAAATAAATAGCTCACATTTTCATCAAGCAGGTGAAATGGTTTGATCATCTGATGAATCTTTTTGTGCTCATCATAAGATGACCCATAGGCCCATCCAGCCTCAATCTACAAATAAATAGTGAGACAAATAAACTACAAACTAGACAGACATCCTCCTCATCCCCACATCCTCAAAAACAAATAAAAATAAAACAAACCAGGAGAAATAAATAAAATAAATTCAAAAGAAATTACTAGTATACTCAGCCAAAAATATTCAGCAAATGTTACAAACAAATGAAAATTTTACAAAATGTCACTGATCTTGTATGAAAACATTCATTTATGAAGGTATTTTTGTTTAACAACTCCCAGTGCAAAAAATAAATACCAGGTATTGTGGATATTTATGAAAGACTCAGAATTAATTTTGTGATGGTTTATTTTAATATATATATATATATATATATATATATATGTTACCTCTTTACCATAAGCTAAATGTATTACCATAAATATATATATGTTACCTCATTACCATAAGCTAAATGTATTACCATACAGCAAATAGTTATAGATGGAAATTAATGTGTGACAGATAGTAGGACTGATCAAAGGACAAATGGGAATATTTAATGTTCCCAAATTTTCTCATACAAAAGATGACAAAAAGCATATAAAACATACATTTATAATTTATAAATGTAAAAAATAAAGAAATTACACTGTTAATACCTAACTACTGTAATGCTAATGAAATTAAATTAAATTTTATAATCCAAAAAATTAAAGGATAAAGAAGTGCTCATATTCTATTCAAAATCAATACCTAATCATTTTAATATTAATGAAATTATATTTATAATTAAAAATACCATTAACACCTACATTATCAGTGTAATGCTAAGACAAATTTTATACCTTCTTAATGGCCCAGCAATCATGGAAGTGTTCTGAAAACTTCAGTACAGCTGACTCTAGGAACTGATTGAGATTTACCCTGCACAATGAAACAAACTGATAAAAGCAACATGTCTGCAAACTATATAGTTAGATTAAAATATGCAATATGAGGTTTAGATGTATATGTTTCTACCATAGTATTCTGGCACCCACAATACAAAAACCTTTTTGGTATGCACAAAAAGGGTGGGTTTATTTATGTTCTAAATAATGATATGAAAGCTAGATATCTCAGTATGATGTATTGCAGCATTAATATAAAGGGTTGAAATAATGTCTAGAGTTCTAGAGACCATTTGTTTTAATTATCTACATAGATATGTCAAGTTAGGAGCCATAATTAATAAATACTTTTTTGTAGTTGTCAACTTTAAAATAACTAGCCATTGGTGACCTTGCAAACAGTTATTTCAATCCCTGAATATGAAAATTGAAAATTGTGATGTTTTTGCAACTGACTAGAACATGTATAAATAAAACATTGCTTCAGAACCAAAAGGATGTAAGTCTGGGTTTGGCACTTACTTGGTATATAAGTGAGCTGCATTTGCATTTATCTTGAAATCAGAATATATTATACATAAAACCTCTGTCTGGGTGAGAAACAGTTTTTGGCCCTTTTCTCCATTATCTACTACCCCGATTTACACTCTTTTGGTGCTGAAGCATCAAAATGTTATAGTTAAGACATGTATTTTATACATGTAATTCCCAAGCTCACCTGGTTATGTATAAATAAATGGTATATTTTGGACATTTTATTCCGAAGCTTACCTGGTTATATCAACTGGCCGAGGAACGTAGATTCCCTCGATGTCGCTGCTGGATGATTCTGCCCAGCTGTCATCCGTGTGACTGAGAGCGTACTCAGGTGACAGAGCACACCCTATAGCTGACAAACATGGAAGAGCTTTGGAAAACAACTCTGGATCATAGGCCTGTTGGAAAATTACACATCAAACATAACATCAGCAATAACATTAATGAATTTAATATTATGTATAGTACAAGTCATCATGAAAACAGGTATAAAATTAATTCAGCCCCTTGGCAGTTATAGTCATCCATTTCTATTTTATGGACTCTCATTGAAATAATGGTTCTCTTTTGAATAAATATTTTCTTTTGAACTACATCTCTGTCCAAATGTTAGATTATCAAAAGAAATGTTGAAAATATTGTTTCTATAAACTAAGATATCCTTAAATAATCAAGTCAAATTTAATATTGAAATATTCCATTAAAAACAGGTAGCTTAAAATTAATCATATTTTGAACCACCAAAGGAAAGGATGGTTTGTTGAAAGACACCTCTCCACATTGTTTATTCCGCAGATATTAGGTGTCAGACATATGTTTTGTGACTCGTGATCTTTAGAGGAAACTTGCTACCACCACATAGGCTACTACTAATTAGTAGCAAAGGACAACACATATCATTGCCTTAGATATACCGATTGTTGTCCACTGATCAGAGCAAGTGGTGTACAACTACCCATTAAGCCTTGTGGAGCACTTACTCTGGGTTGGAGTCAGTATGGAGATTAAAAACCCCATACGTTGACTGTACCTACCAGCTGTAAGTTCAACAACTTCATGGTCAGTATTTTGAACCAACAGGCCCAAGACAATTCATAGCCAACCTCATACAACTACATGATGTGAAGGAACTCACTCTTTGAGCCAGGGAGTCAAAGATGCCACTGAAAAGGACCATGGTGAGACGTTTCTCTTCCTCACTAGCAGTTCCTTGTGATCCAAATCCTCCTCCACCACTGCCATAGTAACGACCAACTCTCTCATAATGAGATGTCAAAACCTGGTGGAAAAAACAATATCAGTTTTATTATTTTAATATATTTAACTTTAATTTTTAAATTAAAAACATATTTAACAAATACATTTTACCAAAATAACACTGAAAAATTGTCATACCAAAAAATAACTACAAATATTTTATGTGAGAAGAAGAAACATTTTATGATTTAAAGTATTCATTTAATTTTGTCAAGCAAAGGCTTTCAGTCAAAAGATTTTTTTTTTTAAAGTAATTCTGTACTAAACGAACATGGGAAGTAAACTCATGTTCAAAACCTGATTAAAACTTGTAAATTTACACACTGGACTGTTTAGGAAAACCACTAATTTCAAATCATGCATTTGGAATATGCCCAGTATGTTAAAGCTTTAATATAAAATGATTTATATATTGTAAACATTGTACAGCCAATACAAACTTACTCTCAGTGGCACGATGGCATGCTCAGTTAAAGCCGGAACATCTCTAGTGAGTTTCTTCAAAAGACTTGTCATCATCGGTGGTCGCAATTCACTAAAATAACAAAAAATCACTTGTAAAAATGGGCAGTAATTTGAGTACAGAAATGTTTTTAAAAAACAAATAAACCCATAAAAATCATCAAATTGTTGAGATATTCTGAACAGGTATAATGTTTGTGATTTAGTGTTTCAAAAAGGTAGATAACTCACTTTGTAAAAGCCACCAAGAAATCTGACACTGCCTCCTGCTGTCCCTTGGTAAGAGTTCTGCACTTGGACAGGCGGTAGACCGTGTGTAACAGCGAGTCCAGGATGTGAGAGTAGTGGTCAGCATCACCAAAGTATTCACTGTACCTCATCAGCAATGGTAAGACAGAAGCACACAGGTAGCGGTTGAGTGCAAGAGCCATGTCACTTTCAGAAGCCATTGCCTACACAAAATCAAAAATATTTGCAAACATACAACAAAAATTAAAAAACTAAATCTCTACATTTGCATTGGACCATGTGCCTAATGTGCAGGATAAGATGTGAATCCAGAAATATAATTTCTGAAATATTCATGTAATTGATTATCATGGGAATCTTATTAGATTCCCATAAAATTAATCTTCAATTATTGTTTTAATTATTTAATTGATATCAGGCATCTATTACAAATTATAAAATATAATGTACAATTAATACTTGTCAATAACATCATATTCTCAGTTATTTAGTACTATAGCATACCGTAAAAGATATATAATAGAAACATGTGGATTTCCGTGATATAAAGTTGCAGGAATCTAAATTGATTCTGGTAGAATTTGATGAAAAATGAGGCAGGCTGTGCAATTTGTACCAGTTCAGTAAATTGCCATATACGAGAATAATAAGTGATTCATGAAACCTAGGAATAGATTTGAACCATAACACATAAATACAGTCTTGTACTAAAATATGTGTAGCCAAGAGATACTTACACTATCCAGTGTTGTTGCTGCCCTTAAATCTGGCAAGAAGGCTTCTTCAAGGACTCTGAAAAATGCACTTTGATCATCCAACCCATACACACGTTCCAAGAACATTACAATAGAAGACTTGTGGTTTGGCAGAAGCCCTGGTGGCAAGTCACTGGCTGGTGGGGCCTCATTTTCAGCTAAGAATAAAACAAAATATTTTTATATATTATATTATATTAGAGATTTTCTTTGAAAAGGATGGTCAAAATTTAGAAGTTATGGATGAAAGTGTTTATGTTTAGCAGTGACCACACTTTAGGCCAAGAAAAAATAAAATAATATTAGTCTTTTTTTTCAAATTATGTGACAAGTATATAGATATGTAGTCCTCCTCCAACCCTTCCTCATGATCCTCACATATATATATGTGTATGTGTATATATATATATATATATATATATTTTTTTTTTTTTTCTAATTTCTTTTTTTCATACTTTTCCGAACATGCTACTTCAATTTCCACCTGAAGGTGTAACCAAACTAACCAAATGATAAATCAATTATATTGTTATTATATTATTATTGTCTTATTAAAACACCACACCACTCATAAAAGTTTCTCATATTAAAGTGACAAGGTAATTTTAGGGAATACTTGATATAGAATAGTTCTGTGCCAGTGAAGCATGAAACTGCTATTTTTATAGAAAATGTTTTGAAATGTGTTTTTTATTTTAATTTGAGTGGAAGAGAGAAATTCTATTATTGGTCAGGATGCTAATTTAATTTAATTTTTTCCTTGACCTTGCTGTTTGAAAATGGTTAAATTCGGAATTCTGTATAATATTCAATAAAGTTTCAGTATATTTACCATCATCTCCTGATGGTGGTGGATTTGAATGCAAGCCTACAGGCAAGATAAACCTCAAACCCAACACTCCCTCAAGATCCTCCATGGACACCAAACTCCTCAGTATGGCACGGGCTCGAAGAGAATCACTACGACCAGCTTTTATAGTCTCTGCATCGGGTGCACACCGACCTAGCAGGTCAACCAGACTGGCATAGAAATTGAGAATGGCTCCACCCATGTCAATGTAGTCCTCATCGTCTTCAGGAGGAAGGGCTGAGAAGTCGAACTTGCTGTAAAATAAGTACAAGGCATCAGTATATAAAAAGTATACAGCTGTATTTGTTACCCATTGTAACTTCAGATCAATGAAAGATAAATGTTATTATTATTAAAGTTGAGATTGACAGTGCTGTGTTATCCATAAGGCTGACTAGGCTGAAGCCTAGAGGCACAGGGCATGTCAATTTTTTTTACTGAGGCACTGTTACCAGATAGGGACCCGAAGTAAATCAAAGCCTAGTGGCCAAGGCATAGGTTAATATGGCACTGGAGGTTGAAGATCCAAAATAAATGACAAACATACAAATAACAAAAATCAATGACATACGGATAATGCAGACATTTTGGAAGTGGGGAGCAAAGAATTTTATACCTCTGAAAGAGAAAGTTGCCTCCACTATCATCATCATCATTCATTGCTGCTAGGAAGCTGCAAGCCGTTCCATCACGACTAGCAGCTATCTGCTCTGACATGCGGATTCCTTCTCGTATAGCCCGCAATAGACCACCTCCTTCTCCTCTCAGAGCTGGGCCAAGACATTCAGGTCGCCGAATCAATAAACGAACCACAAGGTTAGCATTTTCTTCAACACTTTCACCTGAAAGCGATGTATGAACCATTAGAATACTACCAGTTTTTTTATATATATTTACTGAATATCAAAAGATATATTATGTTCACAATGTAATTTATATTTTTGCAGTTGATAATGTCATTTATATCTTTGCAGTTTATAATGTAACCTATATCTTTGCAGTTTATAATGAAATTTATATTTTTGCAGTTTTTAATATAATATATATCTTTGCAATTTATAAAGTAATTTATATTTTTGTAATTTAATTTATATCTTTGTAGTTTATAATATAATTTATATCTTTGAAATTTATAATGTAATTTACATTTTTGTAATTTATAATGTAATTTATATCTTTGCAGTTTATAATATAATTTATAACTTTGCAGTTTATAATGTAATCTTTATCTTTGCAGTTTATAATGTAATTTTTATCTTTGCAGTTTATGATGAATTTACATTTTTACAGATTATAATGTAATTATAACTTTTAGGTTTTTATGTACAATTAGACATTTGATACATACCATTAACCCAGACACAGAATCTGAGGAAATCAAGGAAGCGCTCTCCTTCCACTGGGTCCCAACCGACATCTGGATAGCCTTTCTCCATTAGTTCACCATTGGACTGCAGGCCACATCGTGATAGATATGCAGATATCTTGTCCAAGTGTGACTCTCTCAAAGCCAAGGCAAGCTCATTGTTGTCCATCAGTGAGGCACATGCGACATCTAGTGGGCAAGAACCACGCAGTGATGGACGAGCTGTAAATTATAAAATTAATTAATTTTAAATATCAGTAAAATAAAATTGAAAATAATGTATTCCATTGGCCTAGAGCAAGAAAAAAACACTATTATCAGGGACAGATGCAGAAAAGGGACGTTCAAAGATATTTGTAGCATTTCTAATAATTGAGAAGGGTCCAAAGGTAGTTACAAGGAAATTATATTGAAAATAAAATTAAAACTGGTGATTTAAGGGGAAGGTTAGACCCTTAATCTCCCTTCAATTTGTCACTGACTATATTTCACATGGAATATGCCAAACCTCCATTTTTTAAATGTTTCTAAAAAACAGGGATTTCAAGATGTTTGTTTCTAAAAGGAATAAATAACAAGATCAAAATATGTTAATGCAATGGAAAGTTGTTTTATCAGCTTTTTATGTATGTAAATTATAAGATGCAACAGAATAAACTATGGAGAAAATATGACATTCTGTCTACTAACCTAGCAACATGTTGCTGTTATCAAGCAAATAGCTGAGATGTTCAAACATTGCTCGCTGGTTCTGACGACTTGTCCGGCAGAAGTAGCACAGGAATCGACAGCACATCACAACCATATCCGCTGCTGTATCCTAAGAAACATTAATCCAGTATGGTTATAGTTATCATATCACAGTTAAATAGAATGTTATCACATTAACAAATTCAATAGCAGCACCAAGCTAAAAAATAAACATATTTAAGAACAGATGTTAGTTTGTGTTTCTAAAATAGCACAGAATGGCAATTCTACAGTATCCATCTGTCATGGATTGTCATTTGAACAACTTCAAAATATTCAAAAAGTGAAAAGGTCTATATTTTTGAAGGGTGTTTTTTTTTTTGGGGGGGGGGGGGCGGGTTGGGGTTTTATGGGGTTTGCTTAATGAGCTCATTTTTCAATGGGAATCTGAGAATCTAATTCCTGTAATATTTTTATAAAACAATCATAGAAATTCAGTTAGATTAATTATATCAGAAAATACATCTTAGTGGTCCAGTGGATGGACATGGATTCTCAAGCAGAAGACAATGGTTCAAAGCCCATAGGAAGCTGACTCACAATGACTATGTGTCATAATTAACAAATGTCTGACATTCAATAGCCAATGATTAATGGATCAATTTGCTCTAGAGGTGTTAAAAGAAAAATTAAAAAGAAAACAACAGAATTCAGAAAGATAAGGCCTGTTTATGTCTATATTGTGAAATTGCTCAGGTACAACAATAACCCAGTTACGATAACCATACCAATTACTGCATTTTAAGAAACAAAATATAAAATAAAATGTTTATTAAACCTGGAAATAAAACAGGACCACCAAACTAAAGAATATATAAAGAATATAAAAGTTTCAAAGCATATTTTATAACAGCAATTGGTGTGCTAAAACTGCTGACCATCAAATGCCATGCAATTCAGTGCAGTACTTTCAAATCCTGCTGAATATATATTTTTAATTTCTATATCTTTTAATAAGTCTTTGTTGTAAAACCATCCACTTTTATAAAAACAGTATAAAATATTTGAAGAATATTTTGATAAAATTCAATTTTTTTTTTGTCTATATATTACAGACTTTTTCAAGAGTTTTATACTAAATTACTTAAGAACTTATAAATTATAAATCTTACTTTATCTGTCAAACTATCTAAACTGTATTCCCACATGCCTGGATGAAGTACTATCAAAACTACTACATGAATATCAGTTTCTTGTACAAATATTAAACTATCTTCCAATACAGCAAAAACAAATTTAATTACCTGTATTTCTCCATCAAATCTAACAAATTTAACTACTAGTACCTGTATTTCTCCATCAAATCTAATAAATTTAACTATTAGTATCTGTAATTCTCCATCAAATCTAACAAATTTAACTATTTGTATGTCTGCATCAAATCTAACTATGGTAATTAAATCATAAACTTTATTTCACACCAAAGGTTGGTGGTTGTTTGTCTATATTGTAATGGTAGACTTATTATAAATTTATTAAACATAAGTAAATCATAGAAAGAAAAAGCCCTATCTGATCCAAGATTGCTGGGGGGAGGATGTTTTTTAAATAAACTAACATAAAAAAAAGTCTTCACTTGTTTCATTATTTTATAAAAGCATGCAAATTATATGCCACAGATAAGTATCATAGGCAACGTGCATTTTAAAAATAATAGATGAAAATGGAAACAATATTTAATGGATGATCATTTTTTTAAATAATAATTATATTTACTAATTTTTTTATAAATTTTGTTGCCAAGAAGGAAAGTATTCACAGAAAGAGTACGGACAGTGTGCTAAAAAAAATCATGTAAAAAAAATGGATTATATCAAAGTTTGTTTAAAAAGAAATTTATTGGATAATTCAAAATGAAACAGTGTACCTTTAAAACACAGACAAAGACAAACCCTAACATTCATGGTAGCCTTCTCCAAAAGAATTAAATTAAACAAGATCATTACATTACTACTAAGACATTTTCTTTTATTCTACCAATCTGTTCTGCAGTAATGATAACCAACAATTAATTGAGAGATAAAAAAAAAAATTCCTTTCCCAAAAATATATAATAAATATTATCAGATATAAAAATCTATTTATTGAACACTGAATAATAACTGTAAGATGCAAGTACAAAATGTCATAAAATTAATTTCCATAAGCAAAGCAGTTTTACAAAAAGATTAAATAAAAAGAACAATATTTAAAATATAACAACAACTTACCCAATAACTTTCCTTTAGTTCCAAAAGAGATGGCTAATTTACCAAGAGGAACAATTAAATAATCAAACAGATGTAACTAGATTTTCTCATTAAAAATTCAGCAAATGTATGGAAATACTTGCTATTTTAAAAACTAACTTTTCATACACAATTTCAATTATCAATTTTTGTGTAAATAAAATCTCCAAGCATAATTCTGTAGCACAATTTTTTCTTGATATACATTTTTAATTCTAGATTAACTGAAAACAACAGAAAACTCACCTTAGTTTGTTCAGTGAGACTATCGAGAGTTCCTGATGGTGCTGATTGTCTCCCCTGACTAGCACTGGGATCAGTTCCACTCGTTGCCGACTGCTGCTGCTGTGCTTTGTTCAGCGTATTTACCATCAGCTGCATCACGGTCTCGTGTACACACAGTGCTCGCATCAAGTCGGGGTGCTGGAAAAACACCTTGTTGTCCATCGCATCCCTAAATGCATGTAACATTTTATCAGTCACAATGGGTATTTTGTTTCTTTTAAAAATACATTCAGTATTGCATCATGAAATGCTACACTAATTTTAGCGAATGCTACACAATTTTAATATACAAAATTACAAATTGCTAATCAATATACACAATGACACATGTAAGTGTAGTAATTTATTTATTTTCGAAATGGACTTTTGAACAAAACCATAAATATTTAACAGTTTTCAATTCCTACAAAGAATAACTCAAGTTACTGAATATTGTTCTTTTGATAGGAATCTGAGAATCGAAATCCTGTAATATTCTTTTAAATGAAAATCACAGCATTAAATTCTAAATAAATTAGTCAGTCAGCACAATGCAAAATATCCTTGATTGAAAAAAATGGATTCTCATGGATTCCCATGCCATAAAAGCACAAATTGCAGTTTACCAGAAACAGCCTCAAACCAAGGAAAAGTAACATTAGGACTGTCTATTTAACAAAATCCCAGATGATGGTCTTCAAAGGAAACGAATGCGTGTGAGCTAAATTCAGTTGACTGATGATAGTTTATTATGATAGAAAATAAATATAAACACTTACTTGAGGCTATGTTTCATGAGTTCTTCTTCATCATGATCAGCCTGAACTTGTAACAGAGATCGGATCACTCCAATGTTCTTCAGAAGGAGGTTGATGTCCTCGTGACTCCTACAGTTGATGGCATATGCCTTGTCAACAGCATTCAACAACTGAAAACAAAGTCAAGCAAATTTTTAAGAGAATTATCACAATTAGTAGACATCAATTATAATATATCTAACTCTAGTAATAAATGGTTAGCAACGTTCTTGAATTATATCCATCTGATATAAATCTAATGATTTTCAACAAACATATAAACCATAGAAATATTCCTAAATGAGCCATTCAGCGACACTAACCCAACCATTCAACATTTAGGAAAATAGAAAAGTCTAATGTATAACAGAATTTCCTTATTATCTCCCTTTGATTTATATTTAGGGCCACTTTTTCAGAAAATAAAACATTCTAGCAATTGGGATGTCAATTTTTCCTTAAAGAAATCATCTCACTGCATCAAATCCTAGCTACAGACCTAACCCCTGAAGTTGCAGACCTGAATATTATATAGATATTATATAGTTTGCAGTATTACATCACACATACCTCACCAGTGCCATCATACTGTCTGTGTAAAAGACTGAACATCTCTCGGACGAGGTCCTGATTGCAGATAAATGATTCAACAGCCCACCTTACCATTGTGGTGGTTATCAGCATCTGAATAGAATCTGGAATACAAATACAATATACTGTAGTAAATCTAAATGTAGTAACTTTGTTAGCAATAATTCATCCATTTCTAACTTATCTCTGTTTTATCAACGATAGAGGTGAGATGGATCTAATTACATGTATTTGGATTTTTTTAATTCTGTACAGGTTGTGGCCTTGCCAGCTAGCATGTGTACTCACGAAGTCATTATACATTGGCACGGAGATACTGCTTGCTAAAGAAATAATAATAATATAACTGATACCAAAATCTCTAACATGTATATTATTAGTTCAGTAAGGTCACATTTTTATTCACATCACAGATCTAATGATGTGTATCCTTGTAAATATGGAATAAAAATAAAATTGTATTAGAACCGGTGACAGAATTTATATGGACCGGTGCTGATAGAATAAAGAATGAAAAAAGTCTTTGGAAAAAACATATTTTGTCAAATACTCTATCCCCAATGGCCTATTTAATTGTTTACAAAATGTTGTTACTAAACCAGTTAAGGATGTTGATAGGTCTGGAAATGGAACCAGTCTATGATTTTCTACAAATCAAAACAAGTTGAAGAAATTATATTTTTATCATCCAGCTTGGGAATCATGTTGAAAAAGTTTGAGGAAACCAATTAATATTAAAAAGTGTTTTTGCCCACCAGGTTTGTTTTGATTATTGCCAGTTATCTCCTGAAGAATTTCTTTCTTTGCCAGGCCAACTATCTCCATTAGTCGTTCTCTCAGACTGGGTGGCTTGGGTGGCTCAATAGTTTCAGGTACTCTCTTCTCATGTTCCTCAAGAGCTGGCATCTTGCAGTGTTGGAGGAGATCTTTGTGGAAGCTATGCAAGCAGTCCTGGATCTCATCAGCACAAGGGCTGGGTTCCAAGTGTCCAGTTTCATCTTCAGTCGGCTTGAATGTCAACAGAGTCTTCATCTGAAAAACATATTTATTCCTTATTAAACAATTTTTTTATAAATGTCATAATTATATTATTTGTATTAAAGGGTTCCGGTCAGCAACAGATAAGTGGTGCGTAATAAACTTGTTTGCCTTCATAAACCACAATACGCAACTACAGTGCGACCATTACAGACTCCTTTAAGCGTGTGAGTCTTCAATAGGGCTTTTTACTCACTGATCTCCGATGTTTGCCGGAAACTGTCGACAATAGATGAGCTAGCCCGTGACGTCAAAGCAGATATACGCCTGAA
>JAULBS010130158.1:0-13469 GCA_032355785.1 Symmetromphalus regularis
CTATGGGCTACATCAGGATGTACACTGAAGTAGAGATGTAGTTTTAAAACCAATACTTTCTCCATCCATTTTACACATGTTCTCTACGGGCTACATCAGAATGTACACTGAGGTAGGGATGTCATTTTAAAACCAATACTTTCTCCATCCATTTTACACACATTCTCTATGGGCTACATCAGAATGTACACTGAAGTAGAGATGTAGTTTTAAAACCAATACATTCTCCATCCATTTTACACACATTTATGTTAGGTTTTATTAGCATAATCATAATTCAAAATTCTACATGTAGCACTTTTTGTCCACTGTATTCATTGTTGAGGATATCCTTATTAACCTTAATATCATAACTACCTTCCCTCACTCCATTCATGCTCTCTGTTTATTTGGTTGGGGATTTCCAGTTTCCAGTTATTGTAACCCAGCTTGTCGGAAAGCTTTATTACTTGGCTCCTCCTGTGATCACATTTGGAGGAATGATTGAATCTAACTTCCCACTGACTCTCACTAACTTTTACCAGCTTTAAATGATGTAACTTTGTGATTGTCCATTGGTCTGGGGGCATGAAAAACAAATAATAATTAAAAAAAGCTTTAAATGGTATATTTTTCTGGAAATCAATCTGGTTCTGTTCCATGTTTCTCCAAGGTTCGCAGTGGCATGAAAGATAGTCTAAAATCCGATCCCTTGTGTATGTGAATTGTTGGAGATAAAAAAAAATTCCTAATCAAACTTAGCAAAGTTTTAGATGACCTGACTTGACAGTACCAAATAATGATGATTTTATAATTTTGCCTTGACAGTACAATGCAACTGCAAACCAAATTCACGATAACGTTTATAATGGCATTGCTGATAGTTGGTGAAAATTTTGTGGGCTGTTTTTATTATTATTTTAAATTTAGACTGGAGTTCTGTTGTTGTCTCAACTCCTGCACATGGAACCAGTTCAGAAACTAAAATGCAGGACCTATGAAGCACCTAGATACCTTGGCATGGCAGAACAGGTTAGTATTTTGTTTTTATTTCAAACCTGCATTGTCAATGTGAGAGATCAGTGAAAGCTAAATGTTCTTCTTGGACTGAAGTATTCTTAGATTGTTAATATGAAAATAATTTTAAAAGACTAAAAATTCAAACTAAACTGAGTTGTCATGATAATTTAGTTATTGCACAACATTTGTGCTCCACGTTTTTTTTCATTAACTTTGTTACTCTGTGTGGTTAAATGTTACCCAAGATTATTCAGTTTTGACCGAGACATTTTCATCTTCTCAGCTAATATATGTTACTGAAAATCCTACATGAGAGTCTAAAATATAATGTTGGTTGAGTCATACATTTTTTCTTCTAAGAAATCAGATAAATACTGATAATAATTTGGTACCTGTACACAAATTTCTCATATTAACGGCACGTTCCTACTGTCATGCATAAAGTATTATTACTATACAATTCACAAGACGTCACTTAAAAGAAGAGATTATTTGTGCATTAAATGTGGCTGTGTGTCTGTTTTCAGCATGAGGAGCTTGTAATTCTATACCGGAAGGCCGTGGTTTCTATAGATGGCTTTAGTCTAATTCAGTCACTGCGTGCCTGCAGAAACCAAGTTGCAAGGGGTTTGTAATAATAATACTTATTTTCATAAACCTCGTGAAAGTTATTAGCACCATTAGAGGTTTATATAAATAAATAATCTTCAGAAAGTTGTATTTTAAGAAATACCTGAAATATATTTATTTTAATAATCAGTTTAATTTTCAGTTTTTGTTGAGACTACAGATAATTTTCTCAACGTGCTTTGGTTTTAAAAGATGATATTTTTAGAAAGTGTTTGTCATCATGCAAAAAAGTATACAAAAGAATACTAGATTAAAATATAAAATTTAAATCTGTGTTTATTAGTAGTAATTTATTGGGTGTGAAATAAAGCACAGTGGTCTATATTGATCATCTATTGCATCTGTGTATAACTTGTTCAGTTAAAATGACTAATATAGCAAATATGTTATTGTTTAGACCTAATAACCAGTTATTAAATAATGTATCATGGAATGTAATTCCATTTTCATTATTTTTCAAATGAGCTTTAAGCAGATTTTATGTTTTTCAACTTGTCTTTTGATTCCATTGTGTAATATTGTCTTACTATAACTAATATTTTACATGTTTAGCAACCGCCAGTGGTGGTGATACAGGACTACAGCCACCACCATTAGCATACAAGAAGTGGGGACTACAGGGCCAAGACAAAATCAATGACCATGTTAGCTGTGGTAAGTAGTATTTGTGTGAGACTTTGTCAAACACCTATTAAGTTGAAAACCAAATTCTCTAATACTAATATATTGTATAACATCAGGTGTGTCTGGAATAAATTTACCACCAATAACCAACATGTTTTGTTGTAAAACATTCTGTGGGTAATATTGTGCACACATTGTACTCTGCATGATCATACCCTCTGGGGGTGGGCGGGGGTGCAGTTGCCTCTTCCCCCCACTGGGAATTCACTTTTCGTTTTGTTTTTTCTTTTTTTAACTTCATCTCACGGTTTAATTTGTAAAGTGTTTGATTTAAAATTGTCCAGGAGAAGTGTGCCTCCGGACAACCTAAACTTCTAGAATGCTTTGCATCCTCAGACTAGTCACATAATTTGTTTATAAAAGTAGTGCCCCCACACACCCTAGGATTTTGATCAGGGTACAGCCATGCTCTCCAGGTTACTGACCTGAATATTTAAATGTGTATGTTATAATTTTTCCTTATATGTATGTATTAACTTACCAGTGACTATATGTATATATAGGGCTACATTCCAGTAATGCTTTTGACCAGATGCAGACTGCATCAATGATTGGAGGCTTCAATGCACAAATAAAGAGTTCTCCACCGGCGGCTACCCTCTACCTCACATCAGGTGTGGCACCATATGCTGGATTTTTCTGTGCTGTTGAGGTAAGTACTTCATTCATTCATTCATCCACCCACCTTCATTTTTGAAAACATAAATTATGATAATGCTTTGATTTCTTAGTTAAATTATATATATGGTTTTCATTACTTTATTGATTATTTATTTATTGTTCAGTAAATTTAATTTCCCCTAATGGACATATCATGAGGGCCACATAGCACCTTGACTATTAGATATTATTAGATAAGACAAGGATAAAACTTTATATATAAAATAACTTTATCCAAGGGATTGTGTTCCATTTAGATAACCTCCACCCCTTTTAGGTCTACCTCTGATATATTTCCATTTGACTAAACCAAACCAACCTGTTTTCAAATCCTGTTCTGTAAAAATAAACCATTTAGTGTTATTTTTACACTGTGATGTTCATTTGTCTATTAAATGTGTTTTCTTTTTCCAGGGAATCTCCCAGCCCATTCTATCAGAAGTTGCAATGGCAATGGCAAACAAAATAAAGACGGCACTATTATCAGCAGCCAGGTATATATTTTATGTTTGTTTGCTTTTAGTTATTTTTTATGACTTTTGATTAGTTGTGAAAAATGGAAAATAAAGAAAAAAAGTCTCAGAACTTGTATATCATTATTTATCAAGAGTTAAGAGAAAATCTCACTTTGAATTATAACTGTTTGTTATTTACATTATAAATTTCTTACTTCTTACTACTTGTTTGCTTTCAGTGGTTGGCTTGGATTTGGAGGCAAGCAGAAAGATGACGTTAAAGACAAATCAATTCCAAAAATAGAACCTGCCACTCCACTCTCTTCAAGGTATTTGTTGATATCTGATTCTTTTTACAAAACTTGACGGATTGTCCGCTTTTTTAATATACTAATTCAGAAACATTAAAAACTAATTCTGATAGTTGGAGTATTTTTTAGAGTATTTTTTAACTAATAATGAAATGAAAGTAGCTAGTGTTGCAGATAAACATTAATCACGGATGATACACATCACAATGATGTCAGATAGCTCATGTCTTCATAAGACTCTTGAGTATCTTGTATCACAAAAATCATTATTAGTTTAATGACCTTCCAGATGGAAAAAACAAAATGGTCTTTTTCCTCTTTTTTTGAGGTGCATACAGTTTTCCTGATAACTTTAATAAACATTTTAGAAATCACTTTGTTTTGTCTCTTTGTAACCTAATACTAGAATACTGTAAATGAGAATTGAATGATATATAAAGATACATTTATGATGGTAAAAGTGAGTCATAAAATTTTAATAATTTAAAGAATAAGTATTGTTATAAGAGACGGTGCTGAAGATGTGTAGAGGATGGCAAGAAATTAGAAGGAAAGAAAAGTGGTAAATTGTTTAGATTCAGAATAAGCATGATAGAATTATTAAATGTTTTCTTCCTTGTTCATTGAAGTTCATACAATTTGTATTAAAAACACACCAGGTAATTTATATGTTTGCTTTGATTGTTTTGTGTTTATTTTTAATAATATTAATTATTTGCAAGGTTTGGTCTGCCTGACCAGCGAAGATCTGGAGACAGTGTGTCTTTGTCACCCAATAACAAGTACGCAGCTTTAACAGACAGCTTTGGAAGAGTTGTTCTCATTGATGTAGAGAGAGGAATAGCAGTCAGAATGTGGAAAGGTACATTACTTATAACATAGGGTAGGGAGAGTTCTCATTGACGTGGAGAGAGGAATAGCAATCAGAATGTGGAAAGGTACATTACTTATCATACAGGGGAACGGATTTAGATCAGTTAGTAGAGCATTAACCTGACATGCTTTGGTTGCAGGATCAAATCACCACGGTTGATTCATTCTCAAATTGAGTATTCCCATCCCAACCACAGTCCCAAGACTGGTATGTCAAAGGGATGGTTTGTGCTGTCCTGTCTAGAATCACTTACTGTTAATGGAAAAAAGTAGCTGGTTTCCTTTGAAGATAACATATCAGAAGTACCAAATATTTGACATCCAGTAGCCAGTGATTATTAAATCAGAGTGGTCTAGTAGTGTCATTAAACAGAAAAGAAAACGCCCATAGTTTAAGAATCTTAACTGCTTTAAAAATATGGCAGATTGTTTTTCCATCCTTTACTGTGATTATACAGAAATAAAAGGTACCCACTGAGGCCATTTCTAGTTCTTGTTATTTATCCACAACAAAGGCTGTGCTATATGCTGTTCTATAGATGGGAAAATGTATACAAAAGGTATCTTGTTGTTAATCAGAAATAGCAGCCTATTTAACAGTAATGGATTTCCTTTGGAGACTATAAATTGAAAACAAATAGTCACAGAGTACACAATGTGCTGGGATATTGCTAAACAAACAGTCCTTTCCCTTTATCTGTAGGATACCGTGATGCTCAGCTGGGCTGGATACAGGTGCGAGAAGACAACACACAGACTGGAGGAAACAAGGATCATTCTCGAGTTGCCCAGTTTCTTGTCATCTACGCACCTCGCAGAGGAATCCTTGAGGTACTGTCTAATTCTGTGTTCATATTTCCTATAAGTCACGACCCTGGAATTATACGGTTCAATCTTGTTCCTAAAACTTATTAAGTTAAAACCTTGTAATTCTGGTGTTACGAAGTGCTTTAAAAGTGAGATGCTGATTTTTCATAGGAGTCAGTTTTTCATGGTAATCAGAGGAATCATTAGCTACCATTAGTTTTGGAACATGTTTATCCATATCCATTTTAATGTATGTTTTTGTTAATCATTTTAATAACTTTGGGGCAAGGTAAGTTATTAATATTTAGATTAAAAGTTACTTCACACATTTTATAGAATAAAATATCACTTGACTAAAAGGATATTGACATTAATGATAACTATTAATATGAGAAAAATTCTATTTTTAAAATCATGGTATGTTAATAATTCTAATACAGATTATTATAGACTTTGCAGTGTGCTCTTTATTAGTATTGTGCAAAACACTGAATAAGCATTCTGTAATCTGCTAGGTATGGACAGCAGCAACTGGGCCAAGAGTGGCAGCTTTTAACTTGAGCAAGTGGTGTCAGCTTATTTCCCCATCTCACGGCATGATGGGACTGAACAATGTGACAAGTCGTGGAATCAAGACAAAGGTCTTTCACTGTGCTCTCGTTGAACCAGATGGTACCATCAAAACATTGGAAGTTCCTTTTCACCTAGCACTGAGGTTTGTCATACATTATAAGTTTCTAAAAAAATAATTTTGGAACTCGTTCATAATATAAAAATAAATGTTTGAGTTTGATACTTATAGAAGTTAAAATCATAGGCATCAGATGCTTGGGATGGGAGGGGTTTTTAATTTAAATATATATATCTATAAAATAGAAGTTTTTACAATTACAAAGCAGGCTCCCAATATTTGATCTGTTCTATATGTAATAAGATGTGTTGATATATACAGTTGTCTTCCTACCACATTTAGAAAGATCCTCCGTCCTACCACCCTGCTACCGGCTGCAGTCTTGTATTGCATTTTTGTTTTCCTTTAGCATCAATATCTTCATGAACATGCAAACTCAAGTCAAATAAGCTTGATTGGCAGGAATTTGAAGTGAAAGTTAATAGTGACTTTAATGTTGGTTAGATATGTTAATTTAAAACAATGAAGCTGGCAATTGGTGCTGCCCTACTTTGGTTTTGAAACAGTGAGAACACTCATATGACATGGTTTTCTTCATTTTAGTGGCTCAGTAATATTTACAATCGCTTATTCTGAGCTGGTAATGATAAACTTGTTGTTATTACTTATTTCAGTGACAAAAGTAGCAAACGTGCCAGAGATCTTCATTTACTGAGAAAACTCAAATCTATTTTGAAAGAGAGTTCTGAAGAATCAGGTATTTTAAATCATGAAATTAATGCAAGCAAGAAATTAATATGAAATATGACTCTTACATTAATCATACTTAACTGACATATTTTAATTTTACCAACAGTGCTGTAGGAAAATGACTTATGTATACAAAAAATACATGAGGAACTCATATCACAACATGATACACTGATTTCATAATTGAAAATATTAAAAGTGTTATAAAATATTTCATAACTGGTTGTATACAGCAGTAGATGTCCTACATGAAATGAAAAACAATATCTGTGACAAAAATATATATATGGTGTGCACATCTGGAACATTCCTTTGGTGATTTTACTTTTGACCTTATTAATTTAATGATTTGTATATTAGATTTTATTTATTTTGCCTGTGTTCATCTAGATATACATTCCTGTTTTGCTTTTCTTAAAGCATTTTTAATGTAACTAATGTTTAAATCATTGAAATCTGGGTAATAGTTACATCTGTGGATACTCATCTCGTAGCATTTGAATTTGATTTTTAAGTCACTTTTTAATTTTGAATAATGTTTTGAAAATATTTTTGTGTGTGTCTAAATGTTTATAATGACTGTTTATATTACAGGAGTCTTGGAAACAACAATTAAACACCTGATTTTAGATATGAGGATAGCTAACATAGCTCAACAGGTAAACAATTTTAAGTTGTATATTTAATCAAATTATTTTATCAACTTTGTCAGGACTTTCAATTTGAAAATAAGTTTATTTTGTCATTTCTAATTTTTTTAATATTTTGTTTCTCAGAGCATTTCAGACAACCCCATCAAAACATATTGTTAAGTCGTAGGACCATAGTATTTAGTAACATCGTCGAGTTATAATATTAATTCCTTTACTATTAATCTTGATCTGTTATAAATCTATTACAGTTCTTGACCATGGATAACATTAAAAGTATTTCTTTTCCCTTGTTAATTCAGGCTGTGGAGCGAGTACTTGGTACAAAGTATTTGTCTCACAACATTATGAAGAATGTTCTCAAAGCTTGCATTCAACAGATTAATAACAGAGGTAAACAAAATTAGTTATACACTAACATTTTATTATTAAAGTAGTGATACCCATTTCTGTTGACTAATGTGCTTATTCCAATTTGATGGCAGTTACTGCTAAGTCTGTTTAATTATAAATACTCAGTCATTAGCTTTGGACAAAGTAGTGAACTCAATTGGTGGACTTTCTGTGATAAGTTATTTTTGCATCGCATCCAGTGTCCTATGATCAATATATCAAAAGCTGTAATATATGCTCTCTTGTCTTTGGGAAAGAGCATGTAAAAGATCCTGTATTGCTGATAGAAAAAATGAATGTGTTAAAATTAACAAATGTTTGACATCCAATAGCTGATAATTAATAAATCAGTGTGTTCTAGTAGTGTCATTGAACAAAGAATAAAAACAGTTTGTGTTTTTTTATATATATTTTCAGCTGAGGCGAGTGTGGACATAGACAGCAAGTTGTTTTTGAGGTTTTGTCAGGCCCAGGACAGTCTGCTGCATACGTACAGCATGATAGAGAAATTCAGCCTGTCTGGTCCCTCACAACCCACTGAGTCAGAGGACACGGTAAACTACACAAATCTGACAATTTGGGGCCAGTTTCGTATTTCTGGGTTATTGATAGGTTATGGAAACCATAGATTAAACCTGTTACATATTGTGAATTTCTCATGTCAGGGTTTTGATAAAACAAGGTTAATCATTTTAGTTTATCCGTATCCTGCAATGCGGACAATTATAGGTAGGAATGCATTATGAAGTAATAATATGAACATTTATAAAATGTATATATGTACTGTGATGTTTATATTACAGAGGATAGCTCAGGTCTATGTTTGACAATGTGTTCATGTTACAGAGGATAGCTTAGGTTCTATGTTTGACAGTGTTTATATTACAGAGGATAGCTCAGGTTCTATGTTTGACAATGTGTTTATATTACAGAGGATAGCTCAGGTTCTATGTTTGACAATGTGTTTATATTACAGAGGATAGCTCAAGTCCTAGGTCTGACAACGTCAGAGAGTGCATCTGTTGTATCTCAAGTTGAACTGTTTACATCAGCTCTTGACACACACAAGTCTAAGGTGAAGTTTGACGATGGATCTTTGGGCATCACCTCCTTTCTACACAGCTTCTCTTGTCACCTACACGTCAGTGACACTGACACCATGCGCTCTAGTGTCATATCATTACACAAGGGAAACTCAGATGACAGAAATCTGGCTCTAGGTAATTTACATGTATTATATTTTGTAACCCATTACCGCTTGGGTATTATGTCATGCTCCCAAATGACTAGAGTTAAAAATAATTATTTAGGCATTCAAAATCATTTGAAATCATCCCATACATTTTTTTCTATGTTCGGAAATTAGAATTCTGTCAGAATCATGTTTGTAATTAATGGTAATGTTAATATAGGAACTTATTCTATATTTTTCTTTTTTTCCTCTTCTTTTTTTGTACATATAGATAAAATTTATCAATTTTATTCTCCTTTTTTCCCCCCAGCTCATTTCTTTTTCCAAAAGTGTCTCTCGTGTGATTCCTCCTGTGGTGATCTTAGTATAGTCTTACAAGATTCCAGTCTTTCACCAGACCAGATTCTTGTGAGTTGTAAAGTTTATTTATTTATTCACAGAAATCATGTTACAAAGAATTGTTCCAGTCCAGGGAAAAAATGGACTGCTTGTATACATAAGATAAATACAAATGTATTGTTGTGGTAGTAAATATTACTTTCTTTGGTAATTGGTAATACATATGAAAACTATTTGTATTAGAAACCATTGTCATTAGACATTTGAAATAAAATGGAGTGAATCAGGCATTAAACATCCAAACAAGTTGTACAATGTTCTTAAATGTTTTTAACAGTTTTACAGTTATTTATTAATTTATTTAATGATGCCCTAGCACAGAAGTAAACATTGGCTACTGTGTAAAATGCAAATATAGCTTGTTTTGTTTTCAGAGTCTTCTACTGTTGTACTGGTTATCTACCAACCACAGAACCTGTTCGTCTCTACCAAATCTACATCACATCTTAAAAACATTGACAGGAATGACTGGTACGTTCATTGTCACAGTTTATAGACAAATCATTTGTCATACATTAAGCCTTTTGGAAGGTGAGATAAGGTGTTGCATCAATGTTTATATTTGGATCTGTCATTACTTTTCAGAATTAGGCCAGTTTCTGAGAAATTGAAAAAGCTATGGGAATGTGTATGTCCATCTTGAAACATGTCATTTGTTAATTATTATAAGTAGTACCAGTAGTAGTAATAGTAGCAGAAGTAGTAGTGATTTAAAATATAATTATTACCAATTTGTTTTATATTGGATCTATTCTTTCTGTAATTTGTTTAAACTCTTGTTGTGTTTGTAGACAAAAGTGAGCTGATAGTGGACCATAATGACATATCGCCATGGTGGCAGCGTATTCGTGATTCCTGCAGCCAATCTGAAAATATCCTAGCTGCCTACTTGATGGCAATCACATGTAGGAGTCTAGCCATTGAAATTCACAGCAACCAAACCAAAGCAAAAGTAAGTTGATTTTGCAAACCATACCCCACTTTAAGGTAGTCAATGTACTGTAATGTATAAATCTATATCTGTATTTTTGGATCCTGATGCAGACATAAAATATAGTATATCAAAAATTTATTTCAGCATTATAGAAAATCAGTTTAAATCTACATAACTATTTTAGGATCCCAATGCGGACATAAAATATAGTATCTGAAATATATATTTCAATATTACAGAATATCAGTTTAAATCATCATAAGTATTTTAGGATTCCAAATGCAGACAAAATGTAGTACCGGTATCTGAAGAATATATTTCAGTATTGTTGAAATCATGTACAAATCTATATCTGTATTTTAGAATCCTAATGCCGACATTAGCTATAGAACCTGACCTATATTAATATTGTGAGATCCTATAGAAATTTATATCAATGCATATTGTGAGTCTATGTCTGTATAAATCTATAAATATATTGTAGGACCCCGATGCTGATACTTCAAGTATAGAATCAGACAAGTCTGACCTGTCCGAGTGGGAGACATTGGCAGTAGATCTGGAAAAGTGGAATTTGCTCGTAAAACAGCTGGAAGATGTCCTGGCTCTCAGCACTTTATTTCATCTCAGAGTGCCAGCCATTAACAGTGCTCTACCAATAGATGAACCAATGAGATTGTCTGTAACAAAGCTTCTTGAAGGAGGGAGAGGTCAGTTTATCTTTAAAAGGATTAATTATAATTTATGAAATATATTGTCGCTGATACTTGTTAAAGAATGAAAATATGGTTCAAAATTCCCTGCATTATTTCTATCTGAAAAAAACTGATCTTTTGAATTGTCTCTAATTTTTTAATTTAGTGTACAAATTGATAATAACACAGACATTGGAGTGTGTTTACAACTGTTAAATGATCAAATGCCCACATTTTCTTATTTATACAGATGGTACTAATTTTGATACCACCACCCTCAATCAAATTAGTACACTTAAAATGTAGCTTATTGGTGTTCAGAATTGCAATTGACATTTTAATGATTAATTTAAAGTTTTGACACTAACCCCCTAGGCTGTGTGTGAATAGGAAAATATCAATAATTTTGAATGATGACAAGGAAGCATACAAAACATTGATTATGTATTTATTTTGGTACTAGTGAGTTTACATTGCTTGTGTTCCAGGCTCTATCTCTGAAGTGGTGGCTCAGTATGTGATGCGTATGCGACTCAGTCCACAGTCTCTGTACAAGAACTACCCAGCTACTGGCACAGAGGGAGAAACTCAAACTGAGATAATGGAAGTGGAACAAGATGAAGACATTCAAAATAAACCTAGTCCTTCTCCACTGGAAAGAATTCAAGGTTGGCTTTCACTTTTTATATAAGAACAACATTTTTATTTAAAAAACCTAATGACATGTTAAAAGCCATTATAAAAATGTTACTTAGATGTGTCCCTTCATTGTTCTGATGTATTTATTTCAACCTGTATGTAAAAATCCACCTGCTTATAATCACACTTTTAGTAGATATTTTTAGTGATCATTTGTAAACTTGTGGAATAGATATGATTAATTTATGAGTGCCATGTCTTAAAATATTCTTTAGTATCAGTGTTGTACAAATATTTAATGTTTTGTCATCTCGTAATTTCCTTATATAACTTAAACAATATAACCACAGTTTGCATAGAAAAAAAATCCCATTTCTGTAGACAATAAAAATATTTTACTTTGTTTCTTTCATTTGAGCTGGATTCGCTCCACCAACATTTTCCATTCTGTAGAAGTTGAAATATTTTTTCTTTGTGTTATTAAGTTGAACTAGGTTTTCTCCATCAATATTTCCTATTGTGTAGACAAAACCGAAATGCTACTTTCCATTATACAGCTCAGTTGGATTCTCTGCGGCAACGTTTTCCTCACAGTCTGGAGAATGATGTTCTCCTGTCCAACTGCTGCTGGGAGTGTGCAGCTCACTGGAACCGAGACCCTGAGGTACTATCCAATCACGCCATCAAATTGATTTCACTAAATTATATTGCCATGCAAAACCTTTTGACTAACAACCACAATTTATGTACTGCAAAATGTGATACAATGAAGTATCACTTATTTTACACCTTGCTAGCATTAGCAGTTTTTCTCATAGAAATGTAAAATGTGATCTTGTGTTCATCGGATTAACAAATGAAACAAAAAGCAGACAATTTGTAATTATTTTCAAAATTATTTTAAGTTTTAAACTTAAAGCTCTACTAATTTTACTGGAGAGTAGGACACTTTGACTTGGTATCATTTGCCATTGATTTAATTTCTTTCAAATTGATATTTTTAGTTGCTGTTTTAATATTTTGATGCAAAGAACTATAACTGTTATTCCTAATTTGCTTTTATTTGGCTTTTAAACAGTGTCAATTTGTCTTATATAGTTGTGATTGGAAGTAGGTTATTTATGTTTATTATTAATACATATTTTAATTATTTTGTTCATAAAGGTAAAATATTTAAACTTCACTAATTTTATCATTTATGTTTGTTTTATTTTTCAGAATATACAGAGTTTGCAGTTATCACTTGAGTTTCTCAAGCTTGTACAGAATGCTGTTCTCCGTCAAGGTTAGACATTAACATGTCAGCATTACAGATAAAACTTATTTAATTTTAATCACCGTTACTGTTGAATATAAGCATCCATCTAACAATCACTCTTTTAGAAATTATTTAAAAATAGTTTTGTTAATGTTGAAAATTAAAGGTAGCCAGGTAGTATTTCACATGATAAATCTTTTCAAGAAAATGGTACTTATAACTCAATTTTGTCTGTTATTGTCTGCTATTTGTGTGCTACGTTATCACATAATGTGAGATCATTTAGGAACTTTGAGAGGTTTCTGCACTTAGGCAGTTTCACATCTTAACGGCTTCTCAAAAATATGATTGCTCCTAAAAGTTAAACATTTTGTTTGAATGTTCTCTCATTTAATTCATATAGATCCATCTATCTACATACATACATCAACTTTTGATAAGAATTATTACATATTTATTTCATATAGATACATCTATCTACATACATACATCAACTTTTGATAAGAATT
>JAULBS010130169.1:0-13467 GCA_032355785.1 Symmetromphalus regularis
GTGGCGGCAGCGGGTTTCCTCTAAATACATATGTCAGAATGACCATATGATTGACGTCCAATAGCTGATGATAAGATTAAAAGTCAATGTGCTCTAGAGGCGTCGTTAAAAATAAAACAATCTTTACTTTACTTTACTTATGAGCATTTATTACCATAATGCAGAGAATATAACCGTGAACATAAATACCTTTGATGCAGATGGCACTGTCAGCATGACAGCTACTGGCATCCCCCGACTTGAGTACATCATGACAAACATTTATAAAATATTGATTATTCTCTGCCTGGTCTTCCCCATCCAGTACCAGCCAGTTGGAACCTGTAACATTACAAATAACAAATAAAACCTATTGTTTGTCTTCCTATATAAACAGGTATTTATGTTAATACACAAGAGTTACAAATTTAAAGTGGGAAATCTAGCTGCTGCTTGCTAGTTGAAACCATCAACACACATTTTGGCCAAAATAGTGAACCAAGAAACTATCCATAAGAAATCCCAACCAAAGTATTTAAACTTAAATAAGTAAATTTAGTTAAAGAATATGTGAATGCCACAATAAGTACCTGTTTTTCTTACTAACGCAGACAGATCATAACGCTGACCATGGTAACTAGTTCGACACAAGTCGTCGACTGAATGGTCTATACAAGCATATTTAGTTTGCCAGTCGAAGATGTAGGTACAGTTTTCATGCGCTGTGAACACTGGTTTTCCTTTTCCATCATTCTCTGCAATACAAAAGATACAAAGGTCGTATCAGTAAGCGATCTTAATGAATACTGCCCGTTTAAGACAGTTTTGAACACAGACATTGTCATGGTTACACAGTACATGTTAAATAATAGACTGAATATTCATTGGTAAATGCAGAAGATTTTGAAGCAGGTGTCTAAAGATATTTTAAAGATTTTTAATATTGAAGAAGGTTTCAAATCCAAATTCAGTTATGACTAAATTGTAGTCAAAAAAATAAAATAATAAAAACCATTGGTGGATGGAGGTGGGATATCTGGACCCCTTCTCATCCTCCAATGGATCCTACTTCTATACTTGATAATGGAATGTCAAAGTGTTCGGAGTTCATCAGCCTTATACATATGACTTGATTAATTATGAAAAGGATTTCTTTCAAAAAGTTGACAAAATGTGTTTGAAACCATCAATTTGGCCAACAGCTGTTTCTTAAGGAAAACACTAATTTAAAATATATCAGTTATTTCATCCGTTTATTTTATTTTTCATTTATCTTCTTCAATTTGTTCGACCTAGCTGGTGGTCTTCTGTAGCGCATTCACAGGCCAGTACAGTTTGTCTTGAATGGTGGCAGTCATCGGTCAGATCTCCTCCCTCAGCAACTGGTGGATTCAGCTGTCCTGGAGGATGTGCTCTGTTATCTGTTCTGCTTCCCCACAGGGGCACATGGATGATGGCATGAGGTGAAACCATTTATGTATGTGCTGGTTCACGTTGTTGTGTCCGGTTCTGGCCAGGAGAGATGATGAAAGCTGTAATGTGGATGTGGCATTTTATAAAGGAACTTAATCATTGTTTTCATCTCTGTATGAGTGATCTTGTTTTCTCCTTGATCTCCTTCTGCACCCAACTTGGACATTTTGTCTGCTTCTTCATTTCCTTCAATGCCACAGTGTAAAGGGAAGTGGTTTACTAGTACCCATTCAACCTGAGTTTTGTGAAAATTAATTGAGAAATTTAAAAAGAAAAACTGTTGTCTTTACCTGCTGTTTTGTTGCAATGGAATATGATGATGGTGTTCCTATGGAAGTGAGTGTGGCATTTATCACCATTGCTGTATGTGAGAGACAGTTCTCCATCAGAGTACCTGTGTATTAAAAAAATAGTGTTTATTATAAACACCAGAGCCAGTAAATTTTAAAATTCTTAAAATTTTTAAAACAAACATTTCAAACAATTCTTAACATCTTAGAAATATTCTGAGTGTAAATATATTCAGAAAATTATTTTTAAAATTCATCTGAGACAAACTTTTAGTTTTAAGTATAACACTAAGAAAATTCGATGGAAGGGGATATTGCCATCTATATTTATTATTAAAAAAAATTTTTTTTTATTTATTATTATTATTCAACAATTCCTCATCATTAAAAAGAGCTAAACAAAAAAATCCTTCCTTTCTCTAAATATTCATCTGTGTCGCCCTCCAATTCCTATTATGGCAGCCATTTTGTCCAAGATATGAGGCCTTCACATGACTCCTAACTTTTTCTCAATTCTAAGAGCAATCTGAGGGCAATTCTTACATTTAAGAGAAATTCTTAGGGATTTTAAAAATTATTTTAAATTTCTAATATTTAAGAGTAATTCTTAAGAATTCTGAGAATGTTCTTATATTTAAGAATTCTTAAGTATTTAAGGATATTTATAAATACCGGCCCAGGTCTGTAACAACTCAACACGTGTATTAGCATTTTGTATATGAATATGACTCAATGATCTGTCAGTAGCCAGTCTTTAAAACTTGCTTTCAAAAATTAGTTTGTGGCTTAAGCAGTCAATGTTTAATCACGCTAGATTAATTCTGCAATTATAAAAACAATTTTCAAGATCTACAGTTATTGAGGCTGCATAAATCTTTAGTAATGTCTTTACTTTTAAAGTATTATAAAACCAGTCTTGATTGTTGGAAATTGTAATAGTGAGACCATTTACAGCAACAGCTTTCTAAAATAAATACCAATGCTTAATCTGAAAATAACTGACCGCAACTTCATGCTATCTTTGGATCCAAGTTGTTTGGCAAAACTAGAGTTCCCAGATTTGAGTTGGCAGGCAGCCTCATTGTTGTTTGAGTCAGGACATGGTATCCCCAGCTTCTCACACACATTGAGATAATACTCGTAGTGATCATTGCCGTCAGTCACATTCACATAATAGGGACGCTTAGATCCTAAAAACATTAACTTAAAGTTCAAAATAGTATATTCTCATCCTATAAAGTTTGTTTTATTTAACGATGCCTCTAGATGGTGGACCTTGATTTTTATCTTATCATCGGCTATTGGACGTCAATCATATGGTCATTCTGATATATTTTTAGAGGAAACACACTGCTTCCACTTTTTCTGATAAGCAGCAAGGGGTCTTTTATATACACTGTCCCACAGACAGGACAGCACATACCATGGCTTTTGATGACCAGTTGTGAACCACTGGCTGGAACAGAAAATAGCCCAAACTGCAAATGGGTCTGCTGAGAAGGATCAATCTGATGATCGACAACTTCACAGACAGACATGCTACCATTTGAGCTACATCCCGCTCCAACTCATCATATAGTCAAACGAATAAAAATGTTGAAAACTCAGTATCTTAAATGTTTTATTTTTAAGATGACTCATTTTGTTTTGTGTCACATTTTACAAAATATACATCTTTTTTCTTTTTTAAAAAGTTTTCTGCCCCCAGATCAAATTGGCAATGTCAAGGTTGGGGAGCCTTGGGATCATTGCCTTACGTTTCATATTTTTAACAGAGTTATTAACTATTTATTTATATATAAACATATTTAGAGTAGTGGCAAACATTGATCTGAGGGTAAAGAAAAGTGTGAGAAAAGGGAAATAGAAAAGAAGAGATCAATGATTAAAACAAGAAAAGAACATATTAAAGATAACAAGTAATTGGAATGAGATTAATGCAACAGAAATCAGTAAAAGTAAATTTAAAGATGAGGCAAGATTTAGATCAGTTCAAACAGTGTTTGACTGAGGTGATTTGGTCATAGGATCCAATGCTCAAACAAAAAGGAATGTTTTTTTAATGCCTCTAGAGCACATTGATTTTTATCTCATCATCGGCTATTGAACCTCAATCATATGGTCATTCTGACATATGTATTTTAGAGGTAACCCGCTGCCACCACATAGGCTACACTTTCCGATAAGCAGAAAGGGGCTTTTATATGCACTGTCTCACAGACAGGACAGCACATACCATGGCCTATGATGAACCAGTTGTGGACCACTGGTTGTAACGAAACAGAAATCAAATTTACCATATAATATTTATATAGTTACTTTGATAAAAAAAAATATATATAAAATTCTACTTAAAATTTATATATGCAAGATATACTATTACATTAACAGTGACAATAATGATTTGCTAAATCACTGCTTCAGAAGCAAAAGGGTGTAACTCTGGGTTTGGCACTTACTGGTATCACTGAATACCCCTAAGTGAGCTGCATCTGATGCACAAAGGGTATATGAATATAGGTTTCTGAAGCTATCCCACATTTATCTTGAAATCAAGATATTCCATATACAACTTGTGTCTAGGTGAAAAACTGTTTTTGGCCCTTTTCTACTACTCCAACTTACACCCTTTTGGTTCTGGAGTAGCGAAATAACATGACTAGATTAACAAGACCAGTAAAGCTGGTCTGTCCCACGGCACTAACTAATGACTGCCAGAAGTAGAGGTGCTAAGTAGATGGTGGCAAGTGCCTCTTAACAATGCCAGAAGTGCTCATTGAACCCTCCCTGAAGTGGCTAGACTAAGCCCACAGCAAAAGTTGCTGGAGAATGACACAAGAGACAAGCACCTATTGCGGTTGGAGAGACAAGAACTGGCATGTGAAGTTAGACGGCAAGATGTTGACAGATGGGGTTGCTGTCAGAAAGGGATGAAGTAGCATATCAGCGATGGAAAAGGAAAGGGGGCACTGGGGAAAATAATAAAATAATAATAGAACAGTATGAGAAAAGACTTTGGTTAAAATAAAAAGATGAAACAACACTAACCAATGTCATTAGTGAGAGGTGAAAGGTCAATGTCGATGTTGTGGTGTTCGTATGTAAGCTGACACGTGTTGCTGGAGAGAATGGAGGTGTTACAGGCATATTCGGTGTGCCACTCAATCCGGTTCTGACAGTTGTGATCATCAAGCAACAGTGGGTCCTTGCTCTAAATAATGTGAAGAAAATAGTCATACACTCAATTCATTCACTTAAGACCAGCCCTTTTTTATGTTTCAAATTTCAGATCAACCAACATTAATTTTACTAGAAATGGAATAAAAAAATAAAAAAATCCATTTTTTTCTGTTTTAGTAAAGTTTTATTTAATGACGCCTCAAAAGCACAATGATTTTTATCTTATATTCTCTTTGACTATTGGATGTCAATCATATGGTCATTCTGACATATGTATTCACAGGAATCTTTCCAATAAGCAGCTACGGATCTTTTATATGCACCATCCCACAGACAGGACAACACATACTACGGCCTTTGATGAACTAATTGCGGACCACTGGTTGGAATGGAAAACAGCCCAAACTGCAAATGGTTCCATTGAGAAGGATCGATCCAACAACCGACCAGTTCACAGGCAGACACGCCACCGTTTGAGCAACATCCCTCTCCCGGAGTGTAAATTTGAAAAAATTGTTTTAAAAATTGTAGTTGGACTTACACCACCTCGCTGTGGACAGAAAAATGTAATAGTAGTGGTGGGGTTGTCTAGACACGAGTCTGGTTTCACGGGAGACACGTAGTGAAGCATGAGGTGTCCGTCAACTGTCTGTTTCAGCCTGCCCGCCAGCTGACCCATATCTTCGGCAACACCATTGTTCACCCTGCATGAGGCTGATCCTGGTGGACACGTGCTGCTGCCATTTACTAGAAGAAACATTTTTCATTAATTAATGGAGTCAAAATTCAGGGCAGAAAAGTTTAGTCTGCAGGTCTGCCATACAAATACACCCATTAGAGGAGTGGTCAACTGTTACCATTTGAGATGTACTTTAACTTTATTTCATTAGGCATTAAGCAAGGGCGATAAATGCTTCCTGGAAGTGGGAATTAAAGATTCTCTTGTCCAAAAAGTAGGAGGGATGTGTCTGCCCCATCCTTTCAGGATTGATGCCATTATAGACCCCCTCTGTACTTCTATATGTGTGCTATGACCTGTAACAATGATATTGGTAAAGATTATTATTTAGGCAATTTAATTTCAATTTATCGAAGCAAAATATGTGGGGGATAATTATATATTAATAAATTGGATGGTTATATTTCGGGCACGACATATAACATAGTTAAATTGGTGCAATCTAAAGCCCTAATATTCTTAATGTTCAGTTACTGGCAGTACACGTAAGACATCTGACCAAAGCTAACAGTTCTGAATAGATCTTCATTAATAAACAATCATGAAATTGCTTTAATAATTGAAGTAATCAGACAAAATTATAATGATCAACATAATTTCAAAATCATAGAAATGCTAAAATTGTAAAGGTTGGCATCCTTTAATCAATTCAAAGGTATGAACCAAGTAACTTGGGTTAGTGACATTAAATGTATGTCTTGTACTCACCACCATTTATATCTCGGCAAACATTGATATAAAACTGTCTACCATTGGATGAATCAACAAAATATCCACCAGTTTTCTTTACTAGGGGAGATAAGTCATGCTTAGCTCCATTTAAATACACAAAACATGGAACTTCATTTATCTGTCTCATATCTGTGCAGAACACTATAGAATCCCACTGAAAAAACACACCACATCCCATTTTACCAAGATACACAGGAGAGCCCTGAAAAAAACAAACATGGAAATTGATAATATTAAATAATTTAACTTTTAAATTATAATACAAAAATGTCATTTGTTTACTATGTAAATAACCCTAACATACATGTACTGAAAGATAAATTAAAAAAATTATAAATTAATTTTGTACAAAATATATTATATTACATGTATCTATTTACTATGGTGTTGGGGGGGGTCGTTAAACAAACAACAAATACAAAATTATGTACTATTATTTTCTATTTTCCATTCCATCCAGTGGTATAGAACTGATACAGAGTAACTGACTGTGTACCAATAACTATGCTGACTGTCCTGTCTGATGCATTGTGCACATGTATATAAAAGATCTCTTCCTGCTTATCGTTAAAAAATTGTGCGTGTGGATGTATCTGTTTCAAAATAAATGTCTGGTATTCATATTAATTTAACAAACATAGATGGGTCCAATGTTTTTCCACGATTATTAACATTGCAATATTAGACAGTCACCCGCTGATAAAAATAAATGTTTTTAGTGATGCTTCATTTTGTTTACTAGCTCAGTATTTAATGCAATAAGCATATGAATTTTTAATCCTGGTATTACATTAATTTAAAGAGTTTTACTGAACTGTATGCTTACCAGAGATTTTCCACATCTATAACTAATTGTTGTTGTATAGACTTCTGTTGGTGATTCAGAACAGTTAACACCATGATAATGCACTACTAACTCAGCCTCAGAAGAGTCTGTCCGTGTGTCCATGTGCACAGTTTGGTTACCAACAGACACATGGCTTCCATTCTTGTGTATCCGACATATGGCAGCATTGTTTGGGCAGCTATTGTCTAAGTTTTTAACTTCACATAAATTAATTCTGTATGTGAAATTCCCTTCATTTGACACAGATATCCAGGGATTAAATCTGAAAAAGAAAATACACAATTTATAATACAAACCTTCCTGCATAATATTATGTTCATGTACAGATAGATAAGCCATTTATTTCAATACATCACTTATTTATGCCCAACTAATAAAGTTAATCATTTATAAGGTACAAATTGGAATATGTGAGAAGAAAAAAAGGTTAAAACTCTATATTCAAGCAAATACTTGTATCTGAATTTACCCATTTACATCACATTATTTTGTGAAACTTGTGACAAGTAATGCTGAAATGTCTTGTTATATCTTCAAGTAAACCGTTTCCGGTCTATTAAGGGGGAAAAGCTTCTGCGCATGTGCAATTTTACGATCAATGTAACAGAATAATATTTTACCTTGGTTATTTTACTATTAAAATCAAGCAACAAATCTTTCAAATTTTAACTGTTTATATATTTTTTAAAACGATATCGCTTATTTTGGTATATATTGATGTTGCACATTATTTAGTGAATCTACAATGCCAAATGAGTGTTGTGTATCACTCAACCTTTTAAAAGTTAATTTTTAGTAAATGTTACATGTGTTTTGTTTTCTAATTTTGTTTTCTGAAAGTGAAGATTTGTATTTTTGTCAAGGTTAACTTTTGCGCAGATTCGTTGTAAACAAACCGTACAAAAATATACCGGACCCAGATACAGTCCGGAAACTGATTATAAGCGATATATATAAAGGCCTCGATGTGTACTGTCCTGTTTTTAGTAGAGCACAAAAAGATCCTACTACTGTTAATGGAAATTTTTAGCAGGTTTCCTCTGATGTATTAAAATCACCAAACATTTGACATCCAGTAGACGGTGTTTAATAAATCAATGTTTTATAATGGTGTCGTTTAAAAGTAATTAATTGTAGCCATTTCTCTTTATATGCATAATTTATATCTACGAAGTTACGTTAACATTAAACACACTGCTTCTTGTTTTAATACGTTCAATGGTGGACACAAGAACTGAAAAAAAGTAACAAATGTGAATCAGAAAGTGGTGCGAAATTATATTTTTTTCTAATATTTACCCCCTAAAAGGGTGGGGTGGCATTGCACGCTTTAGGAATCGCTGTGCATCTGATAATCCGCCTACAGTTGTTTCAAAGCTCTTTGACAACCTGACGTCCGATTAAATTTGCTCAGAGCGTTATCATATAAGTTAAATATTTGCTATCAGATACGAACGCTTGTGTTTGAAGCTGATCGCAGAACCACACAAACCAGAATTAACCAAAATGTTTGCTTATTAAAATTAACGGCTTATCATGTAGATCATTATTCCAGTCAACATTTAGTAACGACCATAAAAATAGAAGTATCTACAATGTACATCTGGGTATGACTTGTGAACCATGTTTTGAGCTATCCGGGTTTTTTTTTAACGACGCCTCTAGAGCATATTGATTTTTATCTTATCATCGGCTATTGGATCCAGATGGACCGACCCCCTTTTCTGGTTTTGTTTTTAAAATATATTTTCTGAGTGGAAGGAAGTGAAAATTAACCATTTCCCCCCAGTCCTATTCACCCATCACATTTGGACGCCACTTTCAGAAATCCTGCATCCGCTTATTAATCATGGTCATTCTGACATTTATTAAGAGGAAACCCGCTGCCGCCACATAGGCTATACTTTCCGATAAGCATCAAGGGGTCTTTTATAAGCACTGTCCCACAGACAGGACAGCACATACCACAGCCTTTGATGAACCAGCTGTGGAACGGAAAATAGCCCAAACTGCAAATGGGTCCACTGAGAAGGATCGATCCGATGACCGACCGCTTCACAGGCGGACAGACTAGGATATGCCTTGTGAACCATATTTTGAGCAATCCATGCAGTTTATTGTTTAGGTTTATTTTACCTCTACAAAAAAAAGAGGTTATTTAAGGTCAGGTCAGGTCAGGTCAGAAGCAAACAATGAGGTCTCATCGATGCTGAGGGACACTTAATGTTACCAGTGGACCTTACAAAATCCTGATATGGGAGAGGTGTCCAATGCTCACACTGAATCTGTCCCAGAAGATTTCGGTATAAAGTTCAGCAAGTATTTGCCTACTGTCGTTTCACACTGACATAGGAACGTCGATTGATACAGATCCTGTGGTAAAGAGATGTAGTTACATCGCTCCTCCGGTCAACAACAGACTGTTTGAAGTAAATAGAATGTGTTTTATCCTAACCGCCCCGGCTTATCGCTTGTATCAAGATATAATGATACCCTGATAGGGTGACCGACCGTGCTCATATACCAGCCCGTTCAGTTAGGCTATCTTATTCATTTCACCAGAAAAGACTAATATTTGCACGGGCTCACTTCCTCGCTAGTGTGGTAATGGAGTCTTTACAATAACGAACACAGGACTACGTGTGTTGATGGGACGGGAAAGCATGATTCGATCTTTATATACAGTACAATATACTAGTAGTCGCCTCACTGCAGATATTTCACAAATTAACAAAAGCACAAACCGCCCATGTGTTTTGAAATATCGTCACTCAAAGAGTTAAGATTTTTAAATTTTGTTTTTTGTTTGTCTACGCCTTTTGATCACATTGATTTATTAATCATCAACTGTTGGATGTCAAACATTTGGTAATTATGCAAGGGCGTAAATCTGTTCCTGAAAGTGTGTTGGGGAACGGAACACCCCCATTCAAAAAGTGGGGGGTCGGACCATCCCAGTTTCCCCGTCCCGCCCTCGGTTTGACGCCATTATAGACCCCTTGTGTACTTCAGTATGACTATATTTGCGCTAAGACAACATTGTTAAGTGTTACATTGACACAATAAAGAGAAATACTAGTAAACATTATTATTTAGGCATTTTAATTTAAGTTTTTCAAAGCAAAAAGTGGGGAGATAATTACATAGGCGTCCCCCCTGTCCAAAAAGTGTGGGGGTGATTGGGGGGGGGGGGTTGGTACAGGTCCCCCGGGATTTACGCCTATGTAATTATGACAATCCTTAGAGGAAACCTGCTACCCTCTTCTTTCAGCGGTAAGGAACATTTTTATGTACATTTTCTCATAGAGAAGAAAGTACTTGCCACGACTTTCGATACATCAGTCTTAATAACTAAATAAACACTGGTTGGGACGCGAATAAACCCAGTCAGAGAATCAATCCACCGTTAGGGTTCGACCCTACGACCTCAGGCGAATGCTCCATCATAAGCTGATTAAAGATCATTTGTAACTAAGCATGTACTATACCAACGACTAGGTGAATCGTGTTTTTTAAGTTTTAAATAGTTATTAATATAGGGGGTTTAGTAATTCAACATACACCACACAACAAAACATAATTATAAATGATATCTGTACTATCAGGGGTTCTTTTATTTTACATTTTTGTTAGGACTGCTATTTTAAATTCAAATTTTATTTCGAAAAACTGAATGTAAACACCTGGAAAACAATATCGTTTTGAGGAATGAATTTTTAACACAGAATCACACAAAAGATCATCATTATTGTTGCTATTTACATTCCAAATCACGGTGTCTTCATTAACAAACAAACAACAAAAAACCTACTAGTATATATACAAAAAACACTACCAAATCTTTTTATGATGATAGACTATAATTAAACTACCTGTATACATATTTTAGAACTTTTAACTATACAGTAAACACTACATTTTATAATTATATACGATACAAGACTCGCTATTAAATATTGGATTTTATATCCATACTAACAAATTTTAAAACTACTGTACCTTTTGAAATAATTTAAAATTAAAAAGTTATTTAGAAAATACATGTGTTTATTTTTCCACGTTTTATAAAACACGTAGAATGGATATATATATATATGCACCGTTTTCTATAAATGTCATTGTATACAGTTGTAGGGATGTTCAAACGAAATTCATATTGTGGAGGGGAGTAGTGCTCCCTTTTCTGAACATCAGAATTTACCGGCGAATACTTCAACGATGAATAAGGAACATATTTATGAGAATTATTGGGGGTGGGGTGGGGGTGGGAGGCTGCAGTCCACCGGCTCCAACGTCCCTGATTTGAGAAGGTTCGGGCTTTTAGAATATATTTAAAATAAATATACATGTATATATTTGCATATACGAGTACGTTAATACATCTACACGTCATCAGGGATAAAAATTAACGCTCGTCCGTAATTCGAATTATGGATCAACCCAATTAAAATGGGGGGATTAGTGATTTTTCGTGGGGACGAGTAGCTTTTTAAGGCTACTAGTACTTGTCCCCCCAGACGAGTGAAAATAATTTCATACGAATTTTCTAACCCTGATCATAAAAATTATATGATTACAAAAAAAGTAAATAAGAAAGTTTCACTTTTGAAAATATTAAGAAGAACATATTTATTTATATTTTTAGTGGGAGTTTTTTGGGGGCAGGGGGGTAAAAAAAATGCGGTTAGGATTGGGGGATATTGCTGAATTTATTAATCTTGAAACAGAGAAAACCAAGTGGCATCATAACCGTAAAAGGGTTAATCAGTTCAGTATTAACGTCCATTAATGATGAAAGAATACGTCAATATTGGCACTTGACGGCGGATCCGGACATCAAAGAGCTGCATGTCTTCTTGTATAGCCACCGGATGTTTGCATTATGTATGTAGTTACAGCATCACATCGCTCGTTGCGTTACTGCGACGTAATGCCGCGAGCGCTGCATAATCTTAACAAAGTCTCCTATTATCACAACCAACGCTCGTCGTTGTGTTCTGTATGGACAAATCAGGAGGTTACAGAGTGTAATAAGAAAAGGAGTGTTTGTCCAAGGACAGTGTCAGTACATCACTTTAATTAGGGTGCCAAACATGATTAAGGCCACCGTCACTCATAAACCACTCTTTGATTAGTAACATGGGATCTTTTGTATGCACTTTTCCTTAAATAGCTTACCTTGATGTACCAGCCATAAACAATCACTTCAAAGGAGAGAGAAAACTTAAAAGGGTATATTGCGATATATTGATGTAATGATTTTCTTTTACAATGTTAATAATGGACATCGGAAGAAGAAGAAAAAAAAAGATTCCGTGGTGCTGTGCCTTTAATATATGTGAATAGTATATAAATATTTATAAACAGTGCATGTTGTATCAAAGGAAACGCTCATTAAATCATATAAAATACGTGAAGTTGCTTCAAGTGCGTTGTAATAAAATGTAAAAGAATAGTATAGCTTTAATAGACAGACGAGAAAGAAAAGCATTGAAATTTGGAACAGCACAGCAATAACTTTTAATCCTCGGGGTAGCTAAAATGTTTTTGAAAATAAAACTGAACACGATATATATTATTATATATACCGTTGCAACTAAATGGATATAAACTATATTTTAAAAAGTAATGAATTTAACCAGATGTACCTATATACACGTGTGTTTGTGTGTGTGTGTGTGTGTGTGTGTGTGTGTGTGTGTATATATATTTAACAGACTTATTTCTTAAATAAAACTTTAGGTCCTAAATGTTTTTGGCCAATGTAGGCAGGCCTCTTACTACGTATAGATATAACTTCATACTATTGAACAGTTGTCTATTAGGTCTATATAATAATTCATAATAAAACTGTTTTATTAGTAAAAAAATAATGTTCAAACCCGAGCTGAGTCAAAGTTGATTGACAAAGCGTGGCTATGGCTATTGGTTTTGTAGGTGGGTTTTTTTTTCTGACTATGTGCTTTATTTATAACATTTTAGAGACTTCTTCGACACACCTGAATTTTGAAAGCATGTTAATTTTAACATTTTAGTAATAAATACCACCAATACAATCACACCTTTAAAACATACATGTATAAAATACAGTGATCTCGCATGCAATTAATATAATCTGGTATTGTTGTGAATACAATTAATATATTCTGATATTGTAGTGAATACAATTAATATAATCTGGTATTGTAGTGAATACAATTAATATAATCTGGTATTGTAGTGAATAC
>JAULBS010130180.1:0-13465 GCA_032355785.1 Symmetromphalus regularis
TTTATAGAAAAGTAGCGGGTTTCGAGTCTCCTCCGAACACTAACCTCTGCCCCGGGCCCGGTGCCCTAGTCTTAGGACATTGGACCCGGGGAAGGCGGGTCCGAAGCAAATTGGATGTGGACCTGTATAAAAAATACTTCACCTGACAGAGGAATGAAGTACAATATTGGAACAATCATGTATTGATATTTATTACCCAAATGGGCACTCATAATGGGTTACCTAATTTTTTTTATTTTCACGTATGAAATATTACGCATTGGTTTAAGCACACATTTTATTATGACCAATAAGCTTGTCTATACTAAATATGATGTCATTATAATTTGTAAAAGTGCAAATGATGTCACTAAAACTAGGAAAAGTACAACATAATGTCATCTATAATATTATAGGATAGCATTTCTCTAAACTGTCATGCAATTAGAAAGTTTAAAGAGTAGAACGATTAAAACTTTCTGGGGTAATAAACAGAATATGAAACTCGTTTACCTAGTGAAAAATTATTTCACTCGGGACATAAATTTGATAAATGGCAAATTGATAAATGGCAAATTGTTTTATATCCTCTATTTATTGCACATGATGTTCTCTCTTGTACAGTACTGATAACAATGACATTCTCCTGAGGTGTTTTGGTTGTAGAATCAAAACTCGTTGATGGAATCATTATCTCATGGTTTCTTGGAAGCCCCAATGTCCAGCTGTGTATTATACTATGAAGAGTAATGGTTTTGGGTTTTTTGTTTTGTTTTGTTTAATGACACCACAAGAGCACATTGATTATTGGATGTCAAACATTTTGTGCAGTGTAATGATGAGAACCAACAAGAGGTATAAAGATGAAGCACATACTTGGTAATAAGGGTGTCTGTGATGACAATGCTCGCTACCTTCCGTATAAGTAAGACTACCTCCCAAAAACAGAATCGAGGGGTGTAGGACTCGTAAACAAATCTAAAACAGAAAACAATTTGGGTAGAAATGGCTCGTGTATGTATTCCAAGAAATCATAAACTAAAATGTTTCAAGTCTTAAGACATGTAGCTTTACTTTTCTGTATAAATTTAATTCTTAACTACTATAAACTCCATTTTGACAGGCCAAAATAAATATTCTAAGCACAAGCTTATCAGTAATGTGTAATTTTGATAATAAACATGAGGCCTTTTGCCCAAATTACTGAATTATTATTAATCATGAAAACAAAATTGCATATATATTTTGCATAGTTTGCATCGAATCTCAATTCACAAAATTTACACACATACATTATTTTCTAGGCACTAACAGTCATAACTGGAAATTATATGCCGTGAATGTTGCTATGGTACATATTCACAATAACAAAAAATATGCAATATCAATCCAGTTTAAAGTAGGTTTTTTTTAATCTTCAAGAATTCATAAAAAATAATAATAATTACAAAGGTTTAACATTATAAAAGTTCTTTTTGTCAGTTTAAATAGAATTCCTGTACTAAGTTTCAGAATGACTGAGTCAAAACTCCTTGAGGAGATAAATGTATTAAACAAATTTAGTGTTAAATACTCTTTAAAACATTTTTAAATTCATTAAATGTTTACTATTATTATTTTTTATTCTACTATATCTACTAAGGTATAACCACAGATCTATTAAAGTACTGTATCACATTTTAGAATGAGGTGACAGACTTTAAAACTTTCAATGTTACAATATATGGTGTGTTTTTTTTTACATGGTCATGGATTTAACATGCCAAATCAGCTATCATGAAATGTAATGGGACATAACTCAAGAGGTAGACTATCTGCCTCCATTCAAATGATCCATTTGGGCCCTTGCTATTTCAGTCAGTGGTCCACAACTGGTGTGAGAAAAAGGTAGTGGAATGTAGCAAAGCATATATAAAAGTTCCCTTGCAGTTAATGAGAAAGAGAAGCCTATGTAATGATTCCTCTGAAGAGCATTAGTTGCAAACATTATATGTACTGGGGTATAATTAAACAAACATTTTTTTTCTTTCTTTCCTTCTGTGGTCAGTCAGCCCTTTAGAGAGTATAAGCTCTGGCCTCTGCCCATGCTTGTGCTCAAGAAAGGAAATCATTCAGATTTCCCACTGGTGGTTTTAATTGAAGCATTGTATAAAACAAATATGAAAAATAAAAACGTTACATTCCAATTTGAACAGTATTTTACTCACCCATATTTGTAAGCTTTAGAAGAAAGACTGTCCCATTTTTTGGCATGCAAAGTGAAGAATAATAATCCACATGGAAAGAAAACAGTCACTACTAAAGAATACACTATTAGAAGAAACTGCAAAGTCTAAAAAAAAAAGGTTTTGAAAATATTCGATAGAAAAAAACTATGTTCCTTTGTATCATTATTTAACACTGTAATTAAAATATGTAATGGCCTATATTTTTCTACAAGAATTCCATCTGCTATTTATTCAAAATAATCCATTGAAGAACAAATAAACACCTTATTTAGTCAATTTACAAGAAAATTGACACAGCCATTGACACAACCCCTGAAATTGCCCGCAACAACTGGCAATGACATGAAGATTACTCAGTTTTTCATTCTCTGCGGCACTGTTTTTGCCACAGACAAAACAAATTTATCAAGGTGTATTTTTTTCTTATTATTAAAAATAAAGTATACTTTACACTAAAATTGCACAATGGATATTTTCTTAATTGCAGTGGTTGTGTTAAACATAAAATTAGTATCTTTTTACTGATTGCAGACTATTAGTATGAACACGGTATAATAGTTTGGGAGGTCATGACGAATGGTTCCCACCCTCATCAATTTCCTTCAGAAGGTTCTATCCATTTAACTTACCTATATAATTTTTCAAAAAATGTGAGCTGTTCCCCAAGTTCTGGCCAATAGGAAAATTACCCTGAAATTAAGACCACTCAACAAAAAAAATAATTAAAAAAATAAAATTGAAGGGAGTAATTTCTTCAAAAGGCATCAAACTTTGTACAAACCAAGTGGTATCATTTTCTGATACAAAAATGGAAAAGAAAAGCCCTTACCATTATGAACATTGATTTATTGGTCATATCACCCACAAAGTGACCCCCACCCCTATAAGGTTTACTGTAAACTCAAAAGGTTAAATGTTTTAATTTTCAATGTTCAATGAGATAATTATTCTCACCTGAAATATGAAATCTTCACAATTTATAGTAAGGTCAAATAAAAAACAACTTTTTACTGATGTTTGTGTAGCCATTTCCTGAAATATAATTTAAAATCTGCTTGAAGTTAAGCAAATGGATGTTTGTTTCAAAGATAAATTATTTAATCAGCAACTGTTAGCTGTGAAAATATTACAGAAAAAAAGCAACAATAATACTAAAGTCTGATCTCTATTTAATTTGTAAGAAACTGCCATGATGCTGAAGTCTCCAGTCTTCAAACATTTTAAAAACTGTTATTGTGTATGTACATATGTCTAAGATTTAAAAAAAAAAATTTTTTAAAGGAAGTTTTTTTTGTTTAACATCACTAGAGCAATTTGATTTATTAATCATCATACCATTATTATACAAGTTGATAAACAAAATGATCAAATGGGTTTATGACATGGATATCACGGGGAAGTTTTAGGATAAATATAAATAATTAAAGTTTAACATGTCAACAAGATAAATTCGTTGTAGAAGCATCTCTCAGGTATATGGCTTTTTATGCACCCTCTGTGTGCACTTTTACTCCTCACCTTCAGCTTGGGGTAAAAGAACACACAGAGGGTGCATAAAAAGCCATATACCCCTCGTGATGCTTCTACAACTTATATTACATTTTCTCAATCTCATGAACAGGAATAAAGTTCAATAACTCACTTTTCCAAAGTATTCGGTACATGAAAAGCTGTGAATAAACGACACTGTTATAGGCATGTAGTATGATATCAGGACAAAATAGATCAAATGACGAAGTTTGTTCAGATTTTTCTGTGTCTTTTTTCGTGTATCAGCATTTTTTGTTTTTTTTATTTTATATCTCTGAAAATACACAGATAACAGCAAATTAAAAAGAAATGTGACAGATTGGACTAACATCAAAAAAATATATATGTATTTATTAGAGATCAGCATTTAAAATAGAATTCCATTTTTGTCCATTCTTATTTAAATTTTCCCATCAATCATGTTAGAACTAATGACAGATGCAGTATAAAATAAAAAAATTAAAACCTTACTTGAGAATTTACATATTTTGTCAAATACTATGTAGGGTTTTACTCACCAAGTAGGTTTTGAAAAATGTGCACACCCAGTTTGGTTCGGACACGTTCGACATGGGCTCAATGTCTTAACACAAAGGAACTTCATCCAGGGAGAAGGTTAAGTATGATACTTGAATGGCTTTCTAATAAAGATGTGTCTTCTTATGATGGGTGACAAATGCTGCATATAATTATATGAGTCACATGATTTCAAGTAATAATGGGGATTAGTGATTTTACTTGTAGACATGTAATTTTTCTAGGCTTCTAGTCCTTTGGACGAGTGGAAATATTTCTTAATTTCTACCCCTGCAAATGTATTTGAATATACGTGTAGATAATGACTTGTATACTGCATGGGAAAAAAACATTTAAAAGAAACTATCATCATTTATAAAAAAAAAGCTCTGAGAAAATTCTTGTACTTACCAAATGATAATCAAAATATAATTCCACAATAAATGCAAAAGTTGGAATTAGCATTGACGAAAACCATTCTAGGTAGTGCTGGTACACACTGCCTTGTAGTATACAACCTGTTAAATAAAACACACAGTTACAGAACTGCTCACATCTTTTTCATTTATTCATGTAAACTAATCAATCTGTTCTAAATGCTACTCAACATAATCACGTCAATTAATGTCAATCAAAATTTTAAGAACAAAATGTTTCATGATTAGAAAGTGTTCTAATGTAAAAAAAAATATATAACTGAATATCACTAACATCAACAGAGGCTATTTTCCTTTAACCTATCACAGACACTGTCTTAAAAAGCAGATTCTTATAAAATATGGATATAGAAAAAGATGCAGTTTCTTCCCAGTTGAAATGTGGACTTACACTTACCTAAAAGGTGATAATGCTCATGCTATTATAGATGGAAGAGCATCTATTAAGGCAGAGCACAGTGCATTTATTTATTAATACAAAAGAAATCCAAAAGAAATAGAGCAGCGGCCAAACCCCTTAAATGGTTGGGACCCGTCCCTAAGCAGAACATAACATAACCTTCTTTTTTTTTAAGAACAGTGATATCTGAGGTATAAGGAATTGATAGTGGTGGGTTCAAGAATTTCTGAGCCTACTTCCATGATAACTATAAAAAATACTGCGCAAAATATAGTAAACTTAAGATAATACCATTTCAACAATTTATTTATAACATCAAATATAATACGGTAGCTAATTTGTACATTCATAAATTATGTTATATTACATTTGTATGCCCAAAAACTGACACTAGACTTCAGAAGAGGCTATTTGCTGCATTCAATTTTCTCTAATATTCTTCTAATTCAAGATCTGGTCTAATAATTCAGCCCTCGGATTTTAGATCATCTTGTGATGCTCTTTAGTTCAAATAATAACAAAGTAAATACCTGATAATGATAAAAATGCCATTATAGATCAATTTTGCAACAGCTTTTTGCAACGACACTGCAATATTATACAAGTAGAGAAAAAAAAACATGCTGAAAGTTATGGATTTTGTAGGTTTTAATTAAATTTGTGACTTTAATTGACATTATAAGTGGTGGTTGGCATTATGATTAGCAGCTTGTGCTAGTCTTAACCAATGCTGATAAAACAATGGGCATAACTCTGAAGCTCAAGGCATTGAACATGTGCAAAATATTATCATACCTGACATTACTAAATTAGTGTTGAGGCTTCCAAATGAGAGAAGATCAGCAAACATTTTCATCTTTTCTGACCACTGGACTTTAACATGGAATGAAAGAACCAGGAATTGAACAAAATTCATCAAGATTTTCAGCTGAAATGTCAAAATAAATAATTTCTAATAAACACAAATTATAATGATTACTTTTTTTTAAATTTGGTTTTGTTGTTTTTTAAAACAAAAATAAACCATTTACTAACAGTAAATTATATACACACAATTTACTGCACAAGGCCAAGCAAAATATAAAATTAGCATAAACATATCTTTTCATTTTTTTTTTCTCTTTATCTGTTGAACCTTTTTCACAATTTTCCACTGTGCACACTCTTGGAAGTGCGCTAAGTGCAGGTTAATACATGTGAGGTCAATCTTACATGTCTTGCTGTCATAGTCAGATTGACTGCAATTGCAATGTTATTGCTTTGACATGTAGTTTAACCATAATAAATTTTTTGGCATTTTATTGAATTAATGCAATGTTTTTAACTTGTAACGTTCAACAGGCATGCTGATATACCCAACTATAAGCAATTGTAGGAGAGGATTCTTGAAAGTTAAAATATTTTTTTTTATTACATATCAAAAGTTTTACTATGGTAGTAAAATGCTGCAGCAAACTTATTTTATAGCAGCTTTATGACGGTATTGGCAAATGTCACCATGAATTTCGAGATGACTAAGCACCAAAATGGTGAATTGTTGAAAGCATATTTTTGCTTAAATCAACCATAAGGGACTAAACAATCAGCATTATGGGTTACACCTCAAGGCATACATGGTGCCCATCAACTATAACAAAATAATACTGGGAAATAGTTGTACTATATTTAGTGGTGTCAACCTGGGACAACTGTAAGACCATGACAAAGAATCTGTAAGAACTGCAAAAAATCCTTACAAAATGTCTACATGATTACAAAACACAGTTTTGGAATATAAGTCCCGACATAACACCCATAGACCAAAAAATAATGAATTACAACTTGTTCAGACACAGATAATTTATTTCCCATGTTCCTCCATCTGACTTTGGAAAGAAACAGCCGAAAATGTGTTTTGCACATACTCAGAATGGCAGGCTGGGATAACAATGTAATAAGGGAAGTAATTTCTGCACGCAAGGAGAATAATGGTAGCAGTCACACACGGCAAAATCTATGCCATTTTCAAATATTTCATGTAGGACGTGATAATTATATTTTCATGAAAATCATAAATATCCATAATTATTGCTTAGTATGCCCACAAGCCCATTCAAATTGCAAAAATCTGTATGGTTTACAGAAAAAAGGTACAAGTTGACCTCTCTGTATTACCCATTTCCATGGTTAACTATTAGAATGTTGTCACCCCTAAACCATAATAAGGAACAGTACACTTAGGGGATACATGTAAAGTGTGCTCAGATTTGGCCTCTTAGTGCCTTACCTTAGTGTAAACTGATACAGAAAGTCCATTGAGGTAAAGGCTTATGCTAATGATTGCCAGAAAGGCAAGAAGCATAAGAAAAGACCAGGGAAATTCTGGACATTTTGTGCAACTGTTTCCAACTAAATGATAACCTGAAAATAAATAATTATAAGATTTAAAAATTAGCTACTGTTAAAACCAAAATGTAACATAAAAATTACAAGTATGGTGTATCTTAACTGATCAATATATACATATACACATAAATATATAAAGAACTAGGCATGAAAGGAAAGTATGGCTCGTTCAGTAATGTCTATATGAAAATTCTACCTTTAATAAATAGCAATAATTATTTAATTGGCCAACATGTTCTCTCAGCCAACTACTTCTGTGTTTAATAACATTTAAAATTAGCACTATTTAGGAGAATAGTAAAATTCATCTTAATATATATTTTCTCAAATTTCAAATAATAATGATCATAGTGTTAAAGGAAGAAATTATGTTTGTATTAGCAGGCATGGTATAGACAAAATAATTTTTTTCGCTGAACGATGTTCCCTCTCATTATTAGAAATAGAACAGCTTTTACTTGACTATGCGCCATGCATAGACTACGATGACTGCACATGTGCGGAAGCTACCACACTTCTTTAGCTGCATTCAGGACAAAATTGCTAGCTAGACTAGGTTTTGCACTTCATGTTAAACCCAATTAGAACGTTTGGAACCAGTGAAATTGCCATGTAGCAATCGTATATGCTAGCCTATCAGGAACGCAAGGCTGATGCATAGAGAACATAAAAAGCAAGAAATTAATTTTTTTCTCTTTTTATTTATTAATATTATATATATATTTTTTTTGTGGAATTCCTCGGAGTACCATGCCTGATTAGGCCATTTAACAAGTAAGAAAATGTTGTGACACTTGGCAGCTATGGAATTATGATGAGCTATTCTGATTGACTAAAAAGATTGGCAGATCAAAATATTTACTAGTTAGTAGTTATGAACAGGGTCAATTGATACAGAAAGTGCAGTTGTTTTTATTTTAGAGTCAATATACCATGTTCTAAATAACTTAGTCCACCACAGTGTTCACAGTTTCTTCCTGATGTACCACTTAAGCATGAAGTTCTGTTTACACAATGCTGGGGGAAAAAGCATGGAGCACACACAGTAGTAGGAAGGTAATCAATGCCTTCAGACAGCAGAACTGAAACTGAAAACATAACATTAATTTTAGATATATATTCAACAGGAAAGAATTTTTGAAAATCAGTCTATAGTAAAACAAATAAGCTTGTTGTGCAAGCCTGGAAATAATTTTTTAAAATGTGCCTGTCAAAATGTCCTATGTCAGTCAATTTGTGCCCGTCAAAAACAAGTTAAGTTAAAATTTACAAATATTGAAATAAATAAACTGAAGTTTTATACAGAGATGCCGACCAGTACAAATTTAAAGCATAGATTACGCTATTATGATTGTCTTGTTCGAAATTCCAATTTATTTAATAGAGAAAATCGTTATTTGATGTCTGATCGAATTTTGGAAGGCACAGATGTTGTTAACACCAGAGAAATGGAAATTGGTTTCTTGCTTTGTGAGTATAGCAAGCATGGTGATATAGAATAAAACAGTCTAACAATCGGTCTTCCGAACAGCCCCGATGTTTGCCGATTGGGCACAGACTCGCTTGGTGGGGTTGAAAATGATGTTTTTCCAGAACAACAAGTACTAGAAGAAGCTAATGTTTTGTTGAAAAGCGATATTGTTTTCTTCGACATTTTGCCTTCATGACCAACCATGTGACATCAGTGCTGTGTTGAAATATGAGCCTGACGTCACATATTTTTAGCAGCATTCCCAAATCCCATTTACACCACTAAATATGTTATTTTCTTAGAAATCAACCTATATCATGTAATGACAACAATGGATTGAAGGGATAGGGTGGATGTTAAAAAAAAAATGTCAGCAAAAGTTTGGAGACTAAATGTATTTAGGTCATTCGGTCATGTCAGCTGATTACGGATTCTGGGAGTTCAAAAGTATAATTTATAGGGTCATTGGGCTTGATCATATCTATTAATAGATGCAAACTTTGCCATTATGTTGACCATTCAGTTACTGCTAGATGTGTGTAAGCATGTATATTATCTTGAAACAACTAAAAAAAAAAACGCATTTTAAATTTACTGATTTTGTGTCAATATTAAATTTCTGACTGTCAAAGCTTGACAAATGACAATTTTGTACCAGACAATGTCCGTGACCAGGCACTTATTTCCATATTATGTTGTGTGTTGAAAATATCACTGCCCGATACAGAAGGTAATTGGAAATTGACCTTCTGCCATATGAATTATGAAACAATTTAATAAAAATGATTTGTAATAAAATTTATTCATTATTTTGTTACAGGCTTCTTGTAAACTTGTAAAGTCCATCCAGTGCTTTACCCCTTAATAAACATGACCTGTATTTGTCACAAGCATTACGAGATTTCACATCCAACCATAAACATGACTGTACTTAATAATCGTCTTAAACACAATGAAACCAAAGCTGCCATGTGAGGTTTTGATGGAATATTCTGTAGAATTTCTCTGATGGTCAGGAGTGGGATGTAGCTCAAATCGTAGCATGTCCCCTGTGAAGCTGTCGGTCATCAGATCGATCCTTCTCAGTGGACCCATTTGCAGTTTGGGCTATTTCCCGTTCCAACCAGTGGACCTCAACTGGTTCATCAAAGGCTATGGTATGTGCTGTCCTGTCTGTGGGACAATGCATATAAAAGACCCTTTACTGCTTACTGGAAAGAGTAGTGGCAACGGGTTTCCTCTAAATAAATATGTCTGAATGACTATGATTGACGTCCAATAGCCAATGATAAGATTAAAATCAATGTGCTCTAGAGGCGTCTTTAAATAAACTTCACTTTCTCTGATGGTCACAAATGTGACAATTGGAATTTTCCATTCATAACAAACAATGCCTATTTCTGGGTTATTTATTAGATCCACCTTTATAGCCTCTATCTTTAGTTTTTTCTTCACATAGATTACAGCTGATGGTCGTCATGTCTGTAACACAAGTTGTTCTGTTTACACAGTATTTTGGCTGGTAACAATTGTTCATCTCCATTTGTCGGTTCTCGTCAGTGGATCTGGCCAATTCTGAAATAAAAAATATGTTCATTTTCAAAATTTAAATTATATGTACAATTTATTCAGGGCTGAGAATGGCAAATGAGAAAAACAGCTGAAATTTTGTTTTTAATGAAAACAGAGGTCAGAGACCATGATCAAAGAGTTTCATTTTGATTTTTTTAGGATAACAACCCCAAGAACAGAAATATTTTGTGAGGGAGTGAAGCGACCGATCTGAGGAAGGGTTTGGAAGGAGGTGGTGCCCCCTTGTAAGGTAGGCACATTTTCTGAAATAGAGAGGGAAATGATGCATTCTGGTGAACTTTGAGGGTCCTTTTCCTCCAACTAATTCCACTTAAATTTGTTCTTGCCTGTTTTATCAATTTATTTTATATCATCCACATCCCTGTCGCCAAATTCCATTGAAACAAACTGTCTCTAACTTGAATTTTACAAGCTGTGGTCACACTGCGGATGAGAAGCTTATTTAGGGCACAGCCATGTTGGATTTCATTTGACTGTTTTCGACTAATAAGAGCCCAGAAATCCTCTGTGCAATGCAGCCTCCTCAAAATTATTTCATCGGATTTATGAGATTGACAAGATCAATCCTGGGGAGATAAAATCTGCAGACAATTATCACACCCGGTTTATTACATTTTTAACTACTAGAATAAAAGGTAAAATTTTATATTTGTTGATATAATTTTATAAGCATTTATCAGTCAAAATGAAAAACTATGCTCTGTCAAATAATCACCAATAAAACTTACAACTGGCATTTTTTTAAAGTTAGTAATCCATACTTGACACAACAGAATCAGGTGAAAAATGTTTTAAAGATTTCACCAAAGTGAATAAAATTTAGAAGTGTTAAAGTAAGAAACAATGAATATTATAATTCGATATAATTCACCTCCACTCCATCTCTTGTTGGGGAATCTACAGAATCACTCGTCACCAGAATTTTTTAATGCTAATTTGGGATTTCTGCATATTTTTTCAAGGATGAGGTTCTCCTCTAAATTTTACATAAATTTGAGAGATGCAGGCGAAAATGTTAGCTACAAAGTGTCAACAGATGGTAGCTATTTTGGAATTTTTAAACAGAGCTCTACTATCTTATAAATTTTTAATTGATGATAATCTTTCATTCATACTCTTCTAAGTGAAGTATGAAATACTGGTGGAACTCAAATATTTCTTAGATATTCAGATTTTATTATATTACATACATGTCTAACATGTTTGTAGAGTTGGCTTGCTCAAAGAAATAGGATTAATTCTGTATGGCTGAACTTTAAAAATGTTGAAAACCTGTAAGAATATTGTAGAGCTTGAATTTAATGTGTTTTGATAAGGGTACCACAAAATGCACATTTTTATGAATGTGTCTTGCTTGATTGTTAACATCTGGCATTAAATTCTTGCTAGAATTAATTTCTTGATTTACAGTACATGTAAAATATTATTACCTGAAGTAGTTAAATTGACAAGCACTATACAATGAACAGCTTTAGACATCAAAACAGATGCCATTTTCCATCAAAATTCTGTAAAATACAAGTAATTAAGGATTAACATTTTTATTTATTACATAACTAAATTGAACAATGTCAACAATGACATTAAATCTGTCCCATGACTGAACTGTGCATCTACCTTACACATTTCCTATAAATATAAACATGAGAATATGTAACTATGCGATATATTTTGATACAATGTTATTGTAAAGTGTTTTAAATAACATTTATTATGTTTTGTAGTGAATAGCAAATTTTATTTTTGCTCTGCAGCAGGTATAGGTTGCACCCACAACTCTGTCTAGGTTATTATAACTGTTTAATACACATTCTAAACAATCAAAAAGCATGATCTACCAATGAAATGGGAAGGGAAATGACGCAAATGTGATTATCTGTGTCACGATGCATATGTTACAAGTCTTAATTGACCAGGGACTGAGCAAAAGTGTAGGGAAAGAAGCCAAGAAATTTTGTTTTGCTAAATAGATGAAATTGATGCTATTTTTCACTTTTACTTTTACACCATTTCAGTATTGTCTGTGTTGTCAAATGACAGTCACATTCGTCTCCTTCAACATTATCAAACATGTGATGATATAATGTCCATGTTTTGTACATGGAAGTTTGTTATGGAGGCTACATGTATATTGGCTATACTGTATTCTTTTCACTAGATGATAGAAATTATTGTTTTGGTGACCATAGTATTTTCATCATCACTAAAAAAGAAAGGAAGGTATTTAAAAACTTTTTATTTAATAAAGCACTGGATAATTCACAAGGTATAAATTAATATTGTCAAAAACAATTTTAACATTAGTGCACATGCATAGTGGCTAAATATTTTCGATTTGTAACAAGCTTTTCAAAAAGGCATAATTATGAGGACAGTTGCAGACCAATAATGGCAAGAGGCTTAGCCCTAGGTCTATCTACAGAGCCCATGGACATGATCATGACATACATGTCAACCCCTGAAATTGCACGTGGCAATCAGCAATGCTGTGGAGATTGCCATGGAGTTTTTCATTCTCAGTGGCACTTTTTTTGTTGGATTAAATGTTTTTTTCAAGGGGTATTTTTTTCTTACGCTAAAATTGCCATGGAAAATGCTGTGGACACTATTTCTCCACAACATTTATTTTGCCGTGGACATTTTGAATGATTTTCTTAATTGCTTGGGTTGACCTGTAGCATAGTAAAAGGATTATTGAAGATTAGTTTCCCTTCTTGCTTTTTTAAATTATGAATATAATTTTATTTAAATGTACAAAAGAAATAGCAATTTGTGTAATTATTTTTAAAATATTACCCTCTTCTTCAAAAAAAACCTATAGTATATAAAGTGCTGAGTTCACTTTTCATGCCTCCGTGGCACAGTGGTTAAGCTATCGGACTCGAGGCTGGTAGGTACTGAGATCAAATCTCAGTCGAGGCATGGG
>JAULBS010130191.1:0-13464 GCA_032355785.1 Symmetromphalus regularis
AAAATGACCCCCCCCCCCCCCCCCCCCCCCCCCCCACACCGCATAATTTATTTATTGCCGATGATCACAGACCCAGTACTAAGGTAATTATAATTTATAATTTCTTTTACCAACCCAAGACCCACATAAATTGACCGTAATTTTACCAAGGACTAACGTAAAAAAAAAATGCATGTGCGTCCCCCTCCCCAATATAATTTCAACTTGAAACGCCCTAAGATAATTTACCTATACTAAGCTTGATTGGTCAATATCTAATAAATTTATTTGTCAGAGGAAAACCTTACCGAAGTAGCATTTAAAACAGTGACTAGCAAAAATAAGGTGAATTTTTTTAATTATTTGTAATCCGCATATATACCATGCAGTGTCTTGTGTCCGAGCCGAAGATACGGTTAGCGTTCGGAAATGATATATTTCTTTGTTGTTTTCGTAGAGTTCTGCGTTTGGTAGTTTTGCAATTAAGGTTAATTAATTCTTGAAACAAAATTAGTCGAAATAATGTAAGTATGAACAAAATAACTAATTTAAACATGTGTACGTGTTTTATCATTTATCTTTACCGGTGTATAAACATGAATTAAAAAGAAAACATTTCGTAACACATGCCGGTTAAATACGAACTTTTAACATAAATTAGGAATAGAACGAGGGACCGTACACACTTTTAGGATTTTAAATGAATTACACCCATTTTTTAGCTGTAATGATATAATACCCTTTAAATAATGATAATTTAAAATTAAAATTGTTTTATCTCATTCCTAACCCCCCAAAATTGAATATTTGTATCCAAGGGGAAATAACTCCGTTTGGCAATAAATTACAATACACCTTTAAAAAATTGGCATGGTGCAAATTATTTAACCTAGTGTCTTTTTTTAAAGTTAATATACATTAATAAACCTCCAAACTATCAATATTTTAACTAATAAATCATCAATAACCAATTTTTGCATATTTACTGTAAATTATAATAATATCAAATGTTATAATTGGTACCGATATTATTATTACTGAAGTTATTATTATCATGATAATAATTATTATTGCCATTATAGATGTACACGCTGCTCTAAGAGGTATAATACTATACAAATTTATAATATTGGATTGAAACTGAAAAATAAAAATTAATAATGTAAAACAAATGTCCGCCATATTGGATTCTGAATGAAAACTTTGCGTTTTCAAATAACTGTCAAACTATAAATTTATCTCAAAACACAAAAAGTATGGCAATAGTGATGTATAAATGTATAATTTAACAAAGAATTAATATGTGAACACTGCGATAACATTTTTTTTTTTTTTTTGTAGATAATTGTAGTTCGATTCACTGATTTTGCTTTTGATGCGCAATAAACTATTAACCCCTAACTGAAACAGATTTTGTCGACGCCAAAACACCAGTTTAGTCCTTTACCAACCTTCTGCAAGTAGGAACAACTTCGTATGTCTCTGTCAATATACCATAAAAGGGCCCGCAATGTGGGCCTGTTTTTAAACCACAAATCTCAGCGAACTAGTGGCGAGTTGTTGCGCTACTAGTCTTTCGGTGCGGTCCCTAATTTAGGGTATAACTACACTGTTTCGTGGTTAACTATATGATTTTACCACAAAATTTGGATTTCGAGATGAGACGAAGTCGAGTCCTTAAATCAACAAATTTTGTAGTAAAATTATATAGTTAATCACCAAACAGTGTAGTTATCCCCATTCTAACACAATTTTCTAAAATTTTCTTAATATTGTTTAACTGGTTTATTTTTGTAGAAAATAAATCATTTTCATCAACAAAATTACAAAGCTAACACTATTCGCTCTTAAACGCATAGTCCTACGAATCCTTGAGCTAATTAATTTCCAAACAAAGAATTAATTTTAAATATAAACATTTGATTTGTCCATAGAAATACTTCATTCAACTACTTACATAACCGTAGCATCTCGCTTATTATTAATATTTTAAAAATAATAATGAATTATGCTCACGGACAAATATATCGAAAAACAAAATAACGTTTTTTTTTCGTTGAAGGTGTGACGTATATATTTCGAGTCACGTGACGGGTATTCCCCCGTTAGCCGTTATTTTATAAAGTCTGAATATTTTTTTCAGCTCCAAAAACATTTCGTACTAATTTATTTCTCCTCACGAGGAGTTTCAATCTTGAAATTTGATATTTTAAATGTGAAAAAAATTGATCGGCTCGACATGGGATTCCCTATTCCATGGTTCAGTTAAAATGTCTTACGTGATATGAAAACGAGATCTCATATAACAAATGCTTATAAGTTTCCTTCGTAATCAATATTTAGACCACAAAGCCCCTTAGATTCCGTGGAACTATGCCTTTAATGTGTTTCAAACAGAAATGTGTGTATTAATTTTAATATGTTTTAAATGAAAATGTATGCACTCACCTTAAAATACTCAAGCGTTACCAGCATGAGGCAGATTAATTTTTAATTTTATTTATTAAAAAAATATATACAAAATATAAGAAGATAAAAAACACACAACCCACCCCCCACCTTTACCCCGGCTATTGGTGGACCATATCAATGACGGTCATCACGGTTATCACGACAAAATTTTATTACAAAATAACAGGGGCGGCGCTTACGGTATAGCCATGGCCGTACCACTTTTTTGAAGAGAAAGGCGCGAAGGCAGGTTCAGAAAAAGGGGTCCAAATGTGGATTTCTGAAAAGGGGTGGGAATTTTTTTTAATTTTCTCGTCTATCCACTCGGAAAATGGTAAAACAAAAACAAAAATACAAGAAAAAGGGGTGTGGGGTCCGGACCCCTAGTCCCCTCCCCTGGATGCGCAACTGAGAGATACATCCTGGTCATACCACGTTTTTCTATTATTTATTTCGGCATAAGTAACAGTTCTTTGAAGGCTCGGCTTGGTTACCTTTGGCAATCTTGAGCTGTACCACTATTTTTTTACATTGTACCGCCCCTGAATAATATTATTATAATTAATTTTGCTTGCAGTCAAACTGACAGAGGGAGATCACAGTCATGGAATTGTATCGGTGAAAACTAACCCCAAACGACCGTGGTACGAGATGTGTGGGCACGGCTTCACGGACAAGGAGGCCACGGTGGTGTGCCGGGACATGGGTTTCGAACACGGGTACGCCTTCCCGTACGGAGCCTACGGCGCTCTGTATTACCATTATTACTCTGGAGAGTACACGTGTCTAGGCAACGAGACGACCATTACCGAGTGTAAATACAAAGACGTACGTTGCTATTCCAGTAGTGGCACGGCGTACGCATCAGTTGGATGCTACAATGGAACGCTGTCAAACGGTAAGGGTACTCACGTATTGATGCGGATCCAGTTCGATCCTTTGCCGGGACGATACACCGCATATTTACAATGATAAATTACAGGGTAAAAACACAGGAATTGCCGGGACGATACACTGCATATTTACAATAATAATTTACAGGGTAAAAATCACAGGAATTGCCGGGACGGCACACTGCATATTTACAATAATAATTTACAGGGTAAAAATCACAGGAATTGCCGGGACGGTACACTGCATATTTACAATGATAATTTACAGGATAAAAATCACAGGAATTGCCGGGACGGTACACTGCATATTTACAATAATAAGTTAGAGGGTAAAAATCACAGGAATTGCCGGGACGGTACACTGCATATTTACAATGATAATTTACAGGGTAAAAATCACAGGAATTGCCGGGACGGTAATTCCGCATATTTACAATGATAATTTACAGGGTAAAAATCACAGGAATTGCCGGGACGATATACTGCATATTTACAATAATAAGTTAGAGGGTAAAAATCAAAGGAATTGCCGGGACGGTACACAGCATATTTACAATGATAATTTACAGGGTAAAAAACACAGGAATTGCCGGGACGGTACACTGCATATTTACATTAATAATTTACAGGGTAAAAAACACAGGAATTGCCGGGACGGTACACTGCATATTTACAATAATAATTTACAGTGTAAAAAACACTGGAATTGCCGGACTGCATATTTACAATAATAATTTACAGGGTAAAAATCATAGGAATTGCCGGGACAATACACTACATATTTACAATAATAAGTTACAGTGTAAAAAAACCACAGGAATTGCCGGAACGGTACACTGAATATTTACAATAATAATTTACAGAGTAAAAAACCAGGAAAAGGGTGGGTAGAGGAGCATGTGCCATATGTACCACCACTCTGGATCCGCCCTTACAGTATTGTAGAATAGTTACATTTACATGTTAACGTCACATATGTTTCCTGTTATATATGACAAGAAAACCATTTGTATTCATAGCTAAATCTGAAACATTCGATATGCCCAGTGCCAGTATATGACAAGAACTGTTTTCAGTTATATGCCATAGCTATTTATTCACAGCTAATATGACCAATTCTATATTCATACTGTTTAACTAAAGATGACGCTGTATGTTGAGAGCCAAATATAATCAATTCTCTGAAACTAGAGCTAAATATGACCAATTATCTATGCCCAGAGCCAAATGTGACCAATTCTACAGAATCAGAGCCAAATATGACCAATTATATATGTTCATTGCCAAATATTATCAATTATCCATGTCCAGAGCCAAATGTTACCAATTCTACAGAATCAGAGCCAAATATGACCAATTCTATATGTTCATTGCCAAATATTACCAATTATCTATGTCCAGAGCCAAATATAACCAATTATCTGTCCAGAGCCAAATATGACTAATTCTATATATTCAGTGCCAAATATGACCAATTATCTAGGATCAGAGCCAAATACGACCAATTATATATAATCAGTTATATATGATATAGTTATATATTACAATCTGTCGGTTTTCTTAATCAGTTATATATTTACCTAGCAAAATATGTCCAATTGTTAATGTTCGTAACCAAATAATTCTGTTCAGTTTTGCATATACGTAGTGTACATAACTAAAACTAAATGATCACATTCACCTAACTACTGTGTAAGTATGTCTACACAGTAAACAGTTTAAGAACTAGTCAAGTCCACTTAATTGCATTCCTCATGATAGCATATTCCTGTTATTTGCATAATATTCTGCTGCATAGAACCTTTTGTAGACAAATATATACAAAGAAATAATTTAATTGCATATGGTTTCTTTGTACTGTCTGGTTAATTGTATACGAAAATGTGGAAAACCTTTTTTAATCTTCCTAAGTACCAAAAAAAACATGGATGATCTTAACATTTTTATCATCTGTTATAGCATTCAGTTAATATGATCAAAGAATTCTTTACTATATTGAATATTTCTGATTTTTGTGATCACTGTTTTATAAATGTACTTTGATTTTATACAGATAGTACAAAAATAGTGACATGATTTTAAATTGGCATTTCTGTAAAAAGAAAAATCCTGTTAATTGCATACACTATTTGGGCAAAATATCTATGCAATTAACAGGATTCTATTGTATATCCATCCTGACATAGAATACAGTTATCTCAAAATTATTTGACCGACGCACCAAAATTATCTCTTATATAAATTCTTCACATATCCATCTTCAACTAATTTCAATAATATTTCGCCACAGCTCGCCTAACCCTAACCCTTCCCCTTTCTCGACTTTGGTACATTCTCTGAACTAGTGTCAGGCGTGTACCCACGAGGAGTGTGTTTGAACCTTTCTGGATGTAAACACGATAAACAGGTACATACATATATACACGCATGCACGCAGGCACGCACGCATGCACACACACACACACACACACACATATAGTTTTTTATCTGCCATTTAAATATTATATTCGTCTTCACAGAAACAACAATATCACTTAAAGGCGGAGAGCCACTGTATGCCGACATCAACGGCCGCGTCATCATACGTAGATACAACGTCGGCGGAAAGGTCTGTGCTGACGGATGGACGGACACAGAGGCTAGCGTCGTGTGTATACAGTTAGGATTTGGAGGTGGAATGGCATACCGGCTCAATGGAATAGTCGGAGGCCCGTATCTGCGCGTGAACGTTAAATGTTTTGGAAATGAGTCCTCCATATTGGATTGTCGTAATGAGGACACGTATTGCAAATCCGGATATGACGCTGGTGTTCTCTGCTACAAATCACGGAGTAAGTTTTTTTTTAAATATAATGAACAAAAAAGTTAAGGATCATAAAATAGTTTCACAAGTGAAATGACAATAATCATCCAACATGGAAAGCAGGAATTATATAGTTTTATGGACTAAAATGTATTGCCAATCATGAATTTCATGTCTTTATGACATCATACAGTCTCTACAAAGAGTACTAAAACTGAAGTAAAATTTGTTTTGTTTAATGTTACGTGGATTTATTACAGAGCATAGCCGTGGTATTTTGTTTGTTTATTTGTTTGTTTTTTTGCGAATGGAAGGTACTAGGATCAAATCTCAGTTGAGGGCTGCGATTTTTAATCTCATCGGCTTCAACCCAGTGTGTGTGGTCCTCAAGGCTCAATGGGTAGGTGTATACAATTTACACCGATCAGTGGTCCACAACTGGTTTAACAAAGGCTGGGGTATGTACTATCCTGTCTTTAGGATAGTGCATATAAAAGATCCATTGCTGTTTATCGATAGGAGAAGCCACATTAGTGTGGTAGCAGCTGGTTCCGTCTCTCCTACTAACACTAATCCCCGTCCTGGACAGACAGTACAGGAAGCTGAGCTGTTTGACCATGACAGCTTGTTTTAACCTTACTTGGATATAAATACAGCCCACCGTCACTTTTGAGTTTTTCCCTTAACAAATTTGAGGTTATTCTCCTTCAAGAAAATTATGTTATTTTCTAGCGTATATCCTGGTACATGATAGTACACTTGTTGTATCTTTAATTTTAGAAACTGAAGTGAATCTGATCGACGGGGGCACGATGTCTGGGCTGGTGGAGATAGTGCATGACGGTCAAAGTGGAATTGTTTGTAAATCAAGTGATAGTGACCTCGCCACAGCAGCCTGCACCCAGCTTGGATTCAATGATGGAGAATTTCGGTACGTCTCTATCTTTCACACAAAAGGTCAAACGGTTGCGTGTCCGCGTGTGAAGCGGTCGGTCTTCGGATCAATACTTCTCAGTGAACCCGTTTACAGTTTGGGTTATTTTTCGTTCCAACCAGTGGTCCACAACTGGTTCATCAAAGGCCGTGGTATGTGTGGTCCTGTCCTTGTTGCTTATGGGAAATAGTATCATATGTGGCGGTAGCGGCTTTTCTCTAAAATAAATATGTCAGAATGACCATATGATTAACGTCCAATAGCCGATGATAAGATAAAAATCAAAGTTCTCTAGAAGCGTCGCTAAATAAAACAAACTTCTATATCTTTCACCACGGGAAGAAAGAAAATATTTAATGACTGCCTGGCACATCGTTTAGGCATTAAACATAGCATTTATGTTAGGATCTACAGTAAAAACCTACTGTCCCACCTGTCTAGAACTGAAAATATCCGCATGAATCCACCAAGATAGTTTGATCCTACGATCCACTGCATCCAGATTACCAGTTAGCAAGATTTGTCACTGATACATTTAGTAGAACAAACGGAAAGAACTAATTATTGGCAGTGTGATTTATATTTTTGTGATAACGATGCTGTTTTTGTTAATGAAAATGGTAATAATGGCGATTGAGGTCATGGTGAAGATGATGATGATGTTGTTGATGTTGTTTATGATGATGATGACAATTATTATTATGAGGATGATTGTGATGATGAAGATGATAATGATTATGTTATTGATATTGTTTATGATGATGATGATGACGATTATTATGATAATGATGATGATGATTGTGATGATGATGATGTTATTGATTTTTATGATGATAATGACGATGATAATGATGTTGTTATTGATGTTGTTTATGATGATAATGACGATGATGATGATTATTATTATCATTGTGACAATGAAGATAAAGAAGATGATGGCATAACTCATTTCATTCTTATTTTCAAAGAGGATTCACTCACGCCATATTTATTGATATTTTGTACAGTAATGTTTCCACGAAGACAGGTTTAGCTCAGTTCATGAGGAACCAGAACTGTATCGGCGATGAGAAATCTATTTTCCAGTGCATTAACTATGCCTGGAGAAAGGATGATCAGCCAAGATCATGCGAATACCTGGAAGTCAACTGTTTTAATAATGGTAAGGAAACTTTCTCCTCCAGCTCCTTCCTCCTCTTCTTTGTCTGCTCATTCTCTTCTTCTTCTTTGTCTGCTCCTCTATCTACGTCTCTTCTTCCTCTACTTCTTCCACGTCTCCTCCTTCTTATCTTCTTCTTCTTTGTCTGCTCCTCCATCTTCTCTTTTTCCTCTGCTTCTTCTACGTCTCCTCATCCTCCTTCTCTTCTTCTTTGTCTGCTCCTCCATCTTCTCTTTTTCCTCTGCTTCTTCTACGTCTCCTCCTCTTCTTCTTCTTTGTCTGCTCCTCCATCTTCTTCTCTTCTTTCTCTGCTTCAACTACGTCTCCTTCTTCTCTTCTTCTTCTTTGTTTGCTCCTCCATCTTGTTCTCTTCGTCGTCTGCTTTTTCTACGTCTCTTCAATCTCTTCTTCTTCTTCTTTGTCTGCTCCAGTATCTTCTTCTCTTCTTCCTCTGCTTGTTCTACGTCTTCTCCTTCAAATCTTCTTCTTCTTTGTCTGCACCATCATCTTCTTCTCTTCTTCCTCTGCTTTTTCTACGTCTCCTCCTCTTCTTCTTTGTCTGCTCCTCCATCTTCTTATCTTCTTCGTCTGCTTTTTCTACGTCTCCTACTCCTTCTCTTCTTCTTCTTTGTCTGCTCCTCCATCTTCTCTTCTTCCTCTGCTTTTTCTACGTCTCCTCCTATCTTCTTCTTTGTCTGCTCCTCCATCTACTTCTCTTCTTCCTCTGCTTTTTCCTTTTTATTCTCCTTCTTCTTCTTCTGTGTACTTTAATAGACCAATTGTGTATGCCAAATAAGTTCACAGTTGCAGATCCCAATAATTTTGCGATTTAAATAACATTTTAAAAATTATATTATTTTTAACGTTAAAGAATCATCATATATGATGTTGGGCCCACTAAATGGATTTTATGAACCCACCACTCGTGCAGAGAGCCGTAAGTTCGGAATTTTACATAACTTTTCGTATGGAGATCGGCAACTATTAATAGCTCTAGAAAATGAACAAACCCATGTGATTTGACCAACAATATGGCATCAGTCAATATGACTAACAGAAAGAAAACTTCAATAATAATACAGACATACACACAAATCTACAAAACTGTTAAATATAAGAAAATAGAAATTATGTTAATAGTAACCACTGTAAATTATGGTTGGTCTGAGCCACGAAATTATTAATAGCTGCGGAGTTATGGTGTAAATGCGATGTGCCGAAATTGATCATATAACTTCCAATTCTATACAAGAGTCTATTCATCTTCTTATTACTTGAAGTCTGAGAATCACCCTACCTGACCGCATTGCTGTGTATTTCAGTTACCTAACGAGTGAATGAAACAAACAATCTATGACAAGTGACTGGATGATAATCAGTCGTTATCATGGACGTAAATACTGGGGTGGGGAGATGGGTGGTATACATTCCCACTTTTAAGAATGGGGATGCCTACATAATTATCACCCCCACTTTTTGCTTCGAAAAATTGAAATAAAATGCCTAAATAATAATCATTTCCAGTATTTCTCTTTATGATATCAATGGGGGACTTAGTATGTGGTCTTAGCGCAAATGTACCGAAGTACACAGGGGGTCTATAATGGCGTCAATAATTGGGGGGGGGGGGAGAGGGAGGGAAGGAGACATCCCCCACTTTGTGGACAGGGGAGAGCGCTCCTTTCTCTCACTTCCAGGAAATGATTTTCGCCATTGATGGTAATATAATATGCAATGCATGCATGATCCTCATTTGCTTTCTCAACATATCTACGTTTCAGTTAAACTAGACAAAGGGTTCAGCAACGACACGATGTACAGCGGCCGGGTGTCGGTCTACACTGACGGCAGATGGAGAGGTGTTTGCCGGAATGGTTTTGAGAAATTCGAGGCAGATCTAGCATGCAATGAGCTCGGCTATCCGTATCACCAGCTGGTTCCAGGCACCGCGTTCATATCTGCATATTACTACAAATACTACATCTACAGCTGCACGAAGACTGAGAAGAGTATTGTAGAATGCGCGAACAAAACGTCGTATTTCAGTTGTTCTCGCTACGGAGGCTATGCTGGGCTGATATGCAGCAAGTATCCACTTAGTCAAGGTGAGTTATCCTCAATTAAGGGCGCGGGATGTAGCTCAAATAGTAGAGTGTCTGCCTGAGAAGCTCTCGGTCGTCGGATCGATCCTTTTCAGTGGATCCATTTGCAGTTTGGGGTATTTTCCATTCCTACCAATGGTCCCATAGACAGGACAGCACATACCACGGCCTTTGATGAAGCAGTTGTGGACAATTTCTCTAAAAGACATAAGTCGCAAACACTATATGTTAGACACCTGATAGTCGCAGAATAAACTATATATTAGGGTGTCGTTAAACAAATGTTTCTTTTTTATAAGTGTAATTCGAAAATTGACGTTATCACATAAATACCGAATAATTAATTGTATTTACAGACATAACATACACGATAGAGAAAATCTTCCCATCTGAGGTCTCTGTCAACATATACGGACTGCAGGTAACTTTCTGCCGGGATTCATGGACAGATGTCGAGGCGTCGGTAGTCTGCAAGGAGAAAGGGTACGACAAAGGGATCGCATTTGGAGCTAATACTATGTACTTTATGAGCAAGACTACTCTTTGGCTGAGCATAACCTGTAAAGGAAGCGAGTCCACAATCAACGACTGTAAGCTAAACACAACTCTACAAGTGAAGTGTTCATCTTATTTAAAGCCTGGAGTCTTCTGTATGAATTCAGGCAATGCTGGTACGTATATATATGTTATTACTCAAGGGTGAATACAGAAATGTTGGAAGGGCGGGCTCTAAAATATTTTAAGATTGGATGGGAGTTCAAAATTACATACGACAAAAATTGTAATGGGAAGAGAACATTGGTGGCTTAAGGAGGTTAAACTCTATAAACTCCCTTGGAGTGGTTCTGTTATCCATTTGCTTCAAAGTAATGTAGAGCTTGTCACATTTTAGTAAAAAAAATAATATAGATTTTACCATTCATCACAGTAAGTGCCTTTTTAGTGCTATTAATGGAGCAAGAAATGTTCATTTCTCTCGAACTCCTGGTATCATTAGTTTTGACAGTGATTCACGAATGAAGATACTCACGATTGTGCCTATATATCCATTGAAGTCTGCTTTATGGTGACTTGCAGTTTTGAACAAGATTTATTTTAAGAACCGTCCCCTTCCCTATTACACTATATTGTTTGTATTTTATTGTGCTTGGTAAATAATGTTTTAGAAGACAATGTCCCTAATTTAAAACTTTTATGATTATAATTAACTTTTCCCTAATTTTATCAAAAGTAATCATATCTTTGAACCTAAAATTATTAACCACTGGGGTTTATATCACGTAATGCATGTGCCATATTTGAGATACGATAGTTTCTAACTTCGCTACAACATTGTCTTCTGCAACGAAAAAAAGTAAAGTTTGTTTTATTTAACGACGCCTCTAGAATACATTAATTTTTCTTATCATCGGCTACTGAACGTCAATCATATGGTAATTCTGATATATGTACAGTGTTTTCAAAACAAGGCGGCGGGCGGCGCACTTACCGGTCTATTTGCAAACTTGCGCCGTCTACTTTCCCTTTAAAAAAAACAGAGTTCCTTTAACGTTAAAATTATAGTGCTCCTCCTTATACTCTCTTCCTTCCAACTCCTACTCCCAAATAAAATGAAAAGCCTGTATATAATATTTAAAGAAAACCTGCTGCCGCCAATAAGCAGCAAGGGATATTTTATATGCACCGTCCCACAGACAGGATAGCACGTACGACGGCCTTTGATGAACCAGTTATGCTTTTGCAACAATTGCTTCCAACTGTGGGATCTGTGTCATTTTGTCTTTCCAGGTTTCAAAATCAGCCTAGAAAATGGAGACCAAGAGGCGCCGACTTCTGGAAGAGTAATCATGACCTACAACGGCCAGAAGGGCGTGGTTTGTGACAGTGTTTGGACGGACCGAGAGGCTGGGGTGGTGTGTCGTCAGTTGGGATTTAAGGACGGAAAGGCGGCTTTAACATTTGGTCCCGGTACTGGAAGGGCCTGGATCAGCTTCCCCAGATGTTTAGGAACAGAGACGACAATGTGGGGCTGTCCGACTGGCGGTTTCAACTCGACCTCATCAAAGTGTACATCGCACCTAAACGATGTTGGTGTTATTTGCAGTGGCAATGGTACGTCGAAACAAATATATGATGGTGTTGAGGATGATGTTGATTGTGTTGATAATATCATTTATTTTGATAAAGATTATTATGTTGATTGTTGTTGATAATGATGTAATGAATATGCTAATTGTGATAATGATTGTGATGGTGGTCTTGATACAACAGAACAATCTCAATCTCCTCTGAGGGGATTCGAACCATGACTCTCAGTTTAAGAGTCCAAAGCTCTACCAACTGGGTTAATAGGGAAATTCCCATTAGCTTCTGCCAGTAGGAGCACTTTATTCTAGCACTATTACATACTCTCCCCTCAAGTGAAGCTACGTCCTGGAGTTGTAGGCCACGGGCAGTTGAACTGTTATAGGTTCTGACCAGGTTTTAACCATGCTCTTGTTCTTGGTTTAAGAACATACCTGGTTCTATGTCGGGTCCAAATGTAAAAGAAATATCTCAACCTCCACTGAGAGTCCAGGGCTCTACCATCTGAGGTAATAGGGAAATTCCCACTAGCTACTGCCAGTAGGAACACTTTATTCTAGCACTACTACACTGATGCTAATGATGGTGGTTATGATGATCTTCATGTATACTGTTTAATATATTATAAGTCTTTCAGTGCAAAAATTCAATGGTGTACCCTGATTAGGTTCTAATTTAGTATCTTGGACTTTGATAAACATTTAATTTTAACGTATTATACCAGTTAAACCTTTTAATCTTCTTTTCATCTTGGTCAAACGTACTGAGTTACAGTACGATACTTTCAGGTGAATCTTCGTCAGTGGCTTCTCATTTTCATCTCTGCCCACCAACTAACCGAGCTTGTGTGGCCTTACTTACAGCCGAAGCTCTTGCTGGCATAGCTTTTCGAGCCACTAAGACATCCAAGCTATCCAAGCCATGTCAATTTGTCTGAGAATGGACACTGAGACACAAACAAACGAAAGCTACTTTATGATCAAAGTTTGTTTTATTTAACGACGCCTCTAGAGCACATTGATTTTTATCTTATCAGCGGCTATTGGACGTCAATCATA